>JBAWUR020000118.1:0-84405 GCA_038363175.2 Artibeus lituratus | reverse complement strand
CCGGCTGGGGGTGTGGTGGAGCGGCTGCCCGGGTAGGGAAGCCGGCCCGGCCGGGCTCGGTTGGTTGTGGAGCGGCCGCCGGGTCAACCAGCTGGCCCGGCGGGGCTCCGGTTGTGGTGGAGCGGCCGCCGGGGTAAAGCAAGCCGGCCCGGCCGGGCTCGGGGTGTGGTGGAGCGGCCGCCCGGGTCAGGAACCCGGCCCGGCCGAACTCGGTCGGTTGGGGAGCGGCTCCCGGGTCAAGCAGCTGGCCCGGCGGGGATCGGGTTGTGGTGGAGCGGCCGCCGGGGTTAAGCAGCCGCCCCGGCCGGGCTCGGGGTGTGGTGGAGCGGCCGCCCGGGTCAGGAAGCCGGCCCGGCCGCTCTCGGTCGGTTGTGGAGCGGCCGCCCGGGTCAACCAGCTGGCCCGGCGGGGCTCCGGTTGTGGTGGAGCGGCCGCCGGGGTAAAGCAGCCGGCCCGGCCCGGGCTCGGGGTGTGGTGGAGCGGCCTACTGGGTCAGGGAAGCCGGCCCGGCCGAGCTCGGTCGGATGTGGAGCGGCTCCCGGGTCAACCAGCTGGCCCGGCGGAGCTCCGGTTGTGGTGCAGCGGCCGCCGGGTAAAGCAGCCGGTTTGGCCGGGCTGGGGGTGTGGTGGAGCGGCTGCCCGGGTAGGGAAGCCGGCCCGGCCGGGCTCGGTTGGTTGTGGAGCGGCCGCCCGGGTCAACCAGGTGGCCCGGCGGGGCTCCGGTTGTGGAGGAGCTGCCGCCGGGGTAAAGCAGCCGGCCCGGCCGGGCTGGGGGTGTGGTGGAGCGGCCGCCCGGGTCAGGAAGCCGGCCCGGCCGAGCTCGGTCGGTTGTGGAGCGGCTCCCGGGTCAACCAGCTGGCCCGGCGGGGCTCCGGTTGTGGTGGAGCGGCCGCCGGGGTAAAGAAGCCGATCCGGACGGGCTCGGGGTGTGGTGGAGCGGCTGCCCGGGTCAGGAAGCCGGCCCGGCCGGGCTCGGTTGGTTGTGGAGCGGCCGCGCGGGTCAACCAGCTGGCCCGGCGGGGCTCCGGTTGTGGTGGAGCGGCCGCCGGGGTAAAGCAGCCGGCCCGGCCGGCTCGGAGTGTGGTGGAGCGGCCGCCCGGGTCAGGAAGCCGGCCCGGAAGGGCTCGGTGGGTTGCGGAGCGGCTCCCGGGTCAACCAGCTGGCCCGGCGGGGCTCCGGTTGTGGTGGAGCGGCCGCCGGGGTAAAGCAGCCGGCCGGCCGGGCTCGGGGTGTGGTGGAGCGGCGCCCGGGTCAGGAAGCCGGCCCGGCCGGGCTCGGTCGGTTATGGAGCGGCCGCCCGGGTCAACCAGCTGGCCCGGCGGGGCTCCGGTTGTGGTGGAGCGGCGGCCGGGGTAAAGCAGCCGGCCCGGCCCGGCTCGAGGTGTGGTGGAGCGGCCTCCTGGGTTAGGAAGCCGGCCTGGCCTGGCTCGGTCTGTGGTGGAGCGGCCCGCCCGGGTCAACCAGCTGGCCCGGGGGGGCTCCGGTTGTGGTGGAGCGGCCGCCGGGGTAAAGCAGCCGGCCCGGCCCGGCTCGGGGTGTGGTGGAGCGGCCCGCCCGGGTCAGGAAGCCGGCCCGGCCGAGCTCGGTCGGTTGTGGAGCGGCTCCCGGGTCAACCAGCTGGCCCGGCGGGGCTCCGGTTGTGGTGGAGCTGCCGCCGGGGTAAAGCAGCCGGCCCGGCCGGGCTGGGGGTGTGGTGGAGCGGCCGCCCGGGTCAGGAAGCCGGCCCCGGCCGAGCTCGGTCGGTTGTGGAGCGGCTCCCGGGTCAACCAGCTGGCCCGGGGGGGCTCCGGTTGTGGTGGAGCGGCCGCCGGGGTAAAGCAGCCGAACCGGCCGGGCTCGGGGTGTGGTGGAGCGGCTGCCCGGGTCAGGAAGCCGGCCCGGCCGGGCTCGGTTGGTTGTGGAGCGGCCGCCCGGGTCAACCAGCTGGCCCGGCCGGGCTCCGGTTGTGGTGGAGCGGCCGCCGGGGTAAAGCAGCCGGCCCGGCCCGGCTCGGGGGTGTGGTGGAGCGGCCGCCCGGGTCAGGAAACCGGCCCGGCCGGGCTCGGTTGGTTGTGGAGCGGCCGCCCGGGTCAACCAGCTGGCCCGGCGGGGCTCCGGTTGTGGTGGAGCTGCCGCCGGGGTAAAGCAGCCGGCCCGGCCGGGCTGGGGGTGTGGTGGAGCGGCCGCCCGGGTCAGGAGGCCGGCCCGGGCGGGCTGGGTCTGTGGTGGAGCGGCCGCCCGGGTCAACCAGCTGGCCCGGCGGGGATCCGGTTGTGGTGGAGCGGCCGCCGGGGTAAAGCAGCCGGCTGGGCCGGGCTCGGGGTGTGGTGGAGCGGCAGCCCGGGTCAGGAGGCCGGCCCGGCCAGGCTCGGTCTTTGGTGGAGCGGCCGGCCGGGTCAACCAGATGGCCCGGCGGGGATCCGGTTGTGGTGGAGCGGCCGCCGGGGTAAAGCAGCCGGCCCGGCCGGGCTGGGGGTGTGGTGGAGCGGCCGCCCGGGTCAGGAAGCCGGCCCGGCCGAGCTCGGTCGGTTGTGGAGCGGCTCCCGGGTCAACCAGCTGGCCCGGCGGGGCTCCGGTTGTGGTGGAGCGGCCGCCGGGGTAAAGCAGCCGATCCGGCCGGGCTCCGGGTGTGGTGGAGCGGCCGCCCGGGTCAGGAAGCCGGCCCGGCCGGGCTCGGTCGGTTGTGGAGCGGCCGCCCGGGTCAACCAGCTGGCCCGGCGGGGCTCCAGTTGTGGTGGAGCGGCCGCCGGGGTAAAGCAGCCGGCCCGGCCGGGCTGGGGTGTGGTGGAGCGGCCGCCCGGGTCAGGAGGCCGGCCCGGCCAGGCTCGGTCTGTGGTGGAGAGGCCGCCCGGGTCAACCAGCTGGCCCGGCGGGGCTCCGGTTGTGGTGGAGCGGCCGCCGGGGTAAAGCAGCCGGCCCGGCCCGGCTCGAGGTGTGGTGGAGCGGCCTCCTGGGTTAAAAAGCCGGCCGGGCCGGGCTCGGTCTGTGGTGGAGCGGCCGCCCGGGTCAACCAGCTGGCCCGGGGGGGCTCCGGTTGTGGTGGAGCGGCCGCCGGGGTAAAGCAGCCGGCCCGGCCCGGCTCGGGGTGTGGTGGAGCGGCCGCCCGGGTCAGGAAGCCGGCCCGGCCGAGCTCGGTCGGTTGTGGAGCGGCTCCCGGGTCAACCAGCTGTCCCGGCGGGGCTCCGGTTGTGGTGGAGCTGCCGCCGGGGTAAAGCAGCCGGCCCGGCCGGGCTGGGGGTGTGGTGGAGCGGCCGCCCGGGTCAGGAAGCCGGCCCGGGCGAGCTCGGTCGGTTGTGGAGCGGCTCCCGGGTCAACCAGCTGGCCCGGCGGGGCTCCGGTTGTGGTGGAGCGGCCGCCGGGGTAAAGCAGCCGATCCGGCCGGGCTCGGGGTGTGGTGGAGCGGCTGCCCGGGTCAGGAAGCCGGCCCGGCCGGGCTCGGTTGGTTGTGGAGCGGCCGCCCTGGTCAACCAGCTGGCCCGGCGGGGCTCCGGTTGTGGTGGAGCGGCCGCCGGGGTAAAGCAGCCGGCCCGGCCCGGCTCGGGGTGTGGTGGAGCGGTCGCCCGGGTCAGGAAACCGGCCCGGCCGGGCTCGGTTGGTTGTGGAGCGGCCTCCCGGGTCAACCAGGTGGCCCGGCGGGGCTCCGGTTGTGGTGGAGCTGCCGCCGGGGTAAAGCAGCCGGCCCGGCCGGGCTGGGGGTGTGGTGGAGCGGCCGCCCGGGTCAGGAAGCCGGCCCGGCCGAGCTCGGTCGGTTGTGGAGCGGCTCCCGGGTCAACCAGCTGGCCCGGCGGGGCTCCGGTTGTGGTGGAGCGGCCGCCGGGGTAAAGAAGCCGATCCGGACGGGCTCGGGGTGTGGTGGAGCGGCTGCCCGGGTCAGGAAGCCGGCCCGGCCGGGCTCGGTTGGTTGTGGAGCGGCCGCGCGGGTCAACCAGCTGGCCCGGCGGGGCTCCGGTTGTGGTGGAGCGGCCGCCGGGGTAAAGAAGCCGGCCCGGCCGGGCTGGGGGTGTGGTGGAGCGGCCGCCCGGGTCAGGAGGCCGGCCCGGCCAGGCTCGGTCTGTGGTGGAGCGGCCGCCCGGGTCAACCAGCTGGCCCGGCGGGGCTCCGGTTGTGGTGGAGCGGCCGCCGGTGTAAAGCAGCCGGCCCGGCCCGGCTCGAGGTGTGGTGGAGCGGCCTCCTGGGTTAGGAAGCCGGCCCGGCCGGGCTCGGTCTGTGGTGGAGCGGCCGCCCGGGTCAACCAGCTGGCCCGGGGGGGCTCCGGTTGTGGTGGAGCGGCCGCCGGGGTAAAGTAGCCGGCCCGGCCCGGCTCGGGGTGTGGTGGAGCGGCCGCCCCGGTCAGGAAGCCGGCCCGGCCGGGCTCGGTCGGTTGTCGAGCGGCTCCCGGGTCAACCAGCTGGCCCGGCGGGGCTCCGGTTGTGGTGGAGCGGCCGCCGGGGTAAAGCAGCCGGCCCGGCCGGGCTCGGGGTGTGGTGGAGCGGCCGCCCGGGTCAGGAAGCCGGCCCGGCCGGGCTCGGTCGGTTATGGAGCGGCCGCCCGGGTCAACCAGCTGGCCCGGCGGGGCTCCGGTTGTGGTGGAGCGGCGGCCGGGGTAAAGCAGCCGGCCCGGCCCGGCTCGAGGTGTGGTGGAGCGGCCTCCTGGGTTAGGAAGCCGGCCTGGCCTGGCTCGGTCTGTGGTGGAGCGGCCGCCCGGGTCAACCAGCTGGCCCGGGGGGGCTCCGGTTGTGGTGGAGCGGCCGCCGGGGTAAAGCAGCCGGCCCGGCCCGGCTCGGGGTGTGGTGGAGCGGCCGCCCGGGTCAGGAAGCCGGCCCGGCCGAGCTCGGTCGGTTGTGGAGCGGCTCCCGGGTCAACCAGCTGGCCCGGCGGGGCTCCGGTTGTGGTGGAGCTGCCGCCGGGGTAAAGCAGCCGGCCCGGCCGGGCTGGGGGTGTGGTGGAGCGGCCGCCCGGGTCAGGAAGCCGGCCCGGCCGAGCTCGGTCGGTTGTGGAGCGGCTCCCGGGTCAACCAGCTGGCCCGGGGGGGCTCCGGTTGTGGTGGAGCGGCCGCCGGGGTAAAGCAGCCGATCCGGCCGGGCTCGGGGTGTGGTGGAGCGGCTGCCCGGGTCAGGAAGCCGGCCCGGCCGGGCTCGGTTGGTTGTGGAGCGGCCGCCCGGGTCAACCAGCTGGCCCGGCCGGGCTCCGGTTGTGGTGGAGCGGCCGCCGGGGTAAAGCAGCCGGCCCGGCCCGGCTCGGGGTGTGGTGGAGCGGCCGCCCGGGTCAGGAAGCCGGCCCGGCCGAGCTCGGTCGGTTGTGGAGCGGCTCCCGGGTCAACCAGCTGGCCCGGCGGGGCTCCGGTTGTGGTGGAGCGGCCGCCGGGGTAAAGAAGCCGATCCGGCCGGGCTCGGGGTGTGGTGGAGCGGCTGCCCGGGTCAGGAAGCCGGCCCGGCCGGGCTCGGTCGGTTGTGGAGCGGCTCCCGGGTCAACCAGCTGGCCTGGCGGGGCTCCGGTTGTGGTGCAGCTGCCGCCGGGGTAAAGCAGCCGGCCCGGCCGGGCTGGGGGTGTGGTGGAGCGGCCGCCCGGGTCAGGAAGCCGGCCCGGCCGGGCTCGGTCGGTTGTGGAGCGGCCGCCCGGGTCAACCAGCTGGCCCGGCGGGGCTCCGGTTATGGTGGAGCGGCCGCCGGGGTAAAGCAGCCGGCCCGGCCGGGCTGGGGGTGTGGTGGAGCGGCCGCCCGGGTCAGGAGGCCGGCCCGGCCAGGCTCGGTCTGTGGTGGAGAGGCCGCCTGGGTCAACCAGCTGGCCCGGCGGGGCTCCGGTTGTGGTGGAGCGGCCGCCGGGGTAAAGCAGCCGGCCCGGCCCGGCTCGAGGTGTGGTGGAGCGGCCTCCTGGGTTAAAAAGCCGGCCCGGCCGGGCTCGGTCTGTGGTGGAGCGGCCGCCCGGGTCAACCAGCTGGCCCGGGGGGGCTCCGGTTGTGGTGGAGCGGCCGCCAGGGTAAAGCAGCCGATCCGGCCGGGCTCGGGGTGTGCTGGAGCGGCTACCCGGGTCAGGAAGCCGGCCCGGCCGGGCTCGGTTGGTTGTGGAGCGGCCGCCCGGGTCAACCAGCTGGCCCGGCGGGGCTCCGGTTGTGGTGGAGCGGCCGCCGGGGTAAAGCAGCCGGCCCGGCCCGGCTCGGGGTGTGGTGGAGCGGCCGCCCGGGTCAGGAAACCGGCCCGGCCGGGCTCGGTTGGTTGTGGAGCGGCCGCCCGGGTCAACCAGCTGGCCCGGCGGGGCTCCGGTTGTGGTGGAGCTGCCGCCGGGGTAAAGCACCCGGCCCGGCCGGGCTGGGGGTGTGGTGGAGCGGCCGCCCGGGTCAGGAAGCCGGCACGGCCGAGCTCGGTCGGTTGTGGAGCGGCTCCCGGGTCAACCAGCCGGCCCGGCAAGGCTCCGGTTGTGGTGGAGCTGCCGCCGGGGTAAAGCAGCTGGCCCAGCCGGGCTGGGGGTGTGGTGGAGCGGCCGCCCGGGTCAGGAAGCCGGCCCGGCCGGACTCGGTCGGTTGTGGAGCGGCCGCCCGGGTCAACCAGCTGGCCCGGCGGGGCTCCGGTTATGGTGGAGCGGCCACCGGGGTAAAGCAGCCGGCCCGGCCGGGCTCGGGGTGTGGTGGAGCGGCAGCCCGGGTCAGGAGGCCGGCCCGGCGGGGCTGAGTCTGTGGTGGAGCGGCCGCCCGGGTCAACCAGCTGGCCCGGCGGGGATCCGGTTGTGGTGGAGCGGCCGCCGGGGTAAAGCAGCCGGCCCGGCCGGGCTCGGGGTGTGGTGGAGCGGCAGCCCGGGTCAGGAGGCCGGCCCGGCCGGGCTGGGTGTGTGTTGGAGAGGCCGCCCGGGTCAACCAGCTGGCCCGGAGGGGATCCGGCAGTGGTGGAGCGGCCGCCGGGGTAAAGCAGCCGACTCGGCCGGGCTCGGGGTGTGGTGGAGCGGCCGCCCGGGTCAGGAAGCCGGCCCGGCGGGGCTCGGTCGGTTGTGGAGCGGCCGCACGGGTAAACCAGCTGGCCCGGCGGGGCTCCGGTTGTGGTGGAGCAGCCGCCGGGGTAAAGCAGCCGGCCCGGCCGGGCTCGGGGTGTGGTGGAGCGGTCGCCCGGGTCAGGAAGCCGGCCCGGCCGGGCTCGGTCGGTTGTGGAGCGGCGGCCAGGGTCAACCAGCTGGCCCGGCTGGGCTTTGGTGGTGGTGGAGCGGCCGTCAGGGTAAAGCAGCTGGCCCGGCCGGGCTCGGGGTGTGGTGGAGCGGCCGCCCGGGTCAGGAAGCCGGCCCGGCCGAGCTCGGTCGGTTGTGGAGCGGCTCCCGGGTCAACCAGCTGGCCCGGCGGGGCTCCGGTTGTGGTGGAGCGGCCGCCGGGGTAAAGCAGCCGGTCCGGCCGGGCTCGGGGTGTGGTGGAGCGGCTGCCCGAGTCAGGAAGCCGGCCCGTCCGGGCTCGGTTTGTTGTGGAGCGGCCGCCCGGGTCAACCAGCTGGCCCGGCGGGGCTCCGGTTGTGGTGGAGCGGCCGCCGGGGTAAAGCAGCCGGCCCGGCCGGGCTCGGGGTGTGGTGGAGCGGCGCCCGGGTCAGGAAGCCGGCCCGGCCGGGCTCGGTCGGTTGTGGAGCGGCCGCCCGGGTCAACCAGCTGGCCCGACGGGGATCCGGTTGTGGTGGAGCGGCCGCCGGGGTAAAGCAGCCGGCCCGGCCGGGCTCGGGGTGTGTTGGAGCGGCCGCCCGGGTCAGGAAGCCGGCCCGGCCGGGCTCGGTCGTTTGTGGAGCGGCCGCCCGGGTCAACCAGCTGGCCCGGCGGGGCTCTGGTTGTGGTGGAGCGGCCGCCGGTGTAAAGCAGCCGGCCCGGCCCGTCTCGGGGTGTGGTGGAGCGGCCGCCGGGGTCAGGAATCCGGCCCGGCCGGGCTCGGTCGGTTGTGGAGCGGCCGCCCGGGTCAACCAGCTGGCCCAGTGGGGCTCCGGTTGTGGTGGAGCCGCCGCCGGGGTAAAGCAGCCGACCCGGCCCGGCTCGGGGTGTGGTGGAGCGGCCGCCCGGGTCAGGAAGCCGGCCCGGCCGGACCTGGTCGGTTGTGGAGCGGCCGCCGGGGTCAACCAGCTGGCCCGGCGGGGCTCCGGTTGTGGTGGAGCGGCCGCTGGGGTAAAGCAGCCGGCCCTGCCGAGCTGAGGTTGTGGTGGAGCGGCCGCCGGGGTCAGGAAGCCGGCCCGGCCGGGCTCGGTCGGTTGTGGAGCGGCTCCCGGGTCAAGCAGCTGGCCCGGCGGGGCTCCGGTTGTGGTGGAGCGGCCGCCGGGGTAAAGCAGCCGGCCCGGCCAGGCTGGGGGTGTGGTGGAGCGGCCGCCCGGGTCAGAAAGCCGGCCCGGCCGGACTCGGTCGGTTGTGGAGCGGCCGCCCGGGTCAACCAGCTGGCCCGGCAGGGCTCCGGTTATGGTGGAGCGGCCGCCGGGGTAAAGCAGCCGGCCCGGCCGTGCTCGGGGTGTGGTGGAGCGGCAGCCCGGGTCAGGAGGCCGGCCCGGCGGGGCTGAGTCTGTGGTGGAGCGGCCGCCCGGGTCAACCAGCTGGCCCGGCGGGGATCCGGTTGTGGTGGAGCGGCCGCCGGGGTAAAGCAGCCGGCCCGGCCGGGCTCGGGGTGTGGTGGAGCGGCAGCCCGGGTCAGGAGGCCGGCCCGGCCGGGCTGGGTCTGTGTTGGAGAGGCCGCCCGGGTCAACCAGCTGGCCCGGAGGGGATCCGGCAGTGGTGGAGCGGCCGCCGGGGTAAAGCAGCCGACCCGGCCGGGCTCGGGGTGTGGTGGAGCGGCAGCCCGGGTCAGGAAGCCGGCCCGGCGGGGCTCGGTCGGTTGTGGAGCGGCCGCACGGGTAAACCAGCTGGCCCGGCGGGGCTCCGGTTGTGGTGGAGCAGCCGCCGGGGTAAAGCAGCCGGCCCGGCCGGGCTCGGGGTGTGGTGGAGCGGTCGCCCGGGTCAGGAAGCCGGCCCGGCCAGACTCGGTCGGTTGTGGAGCGGCCGCCCGGGTAAACCAGCTGGCCCGGCGGGGCTCCGGTTGTGGTGGAGCGGCCGCCGGGTAAAGCAGCCGGCCCGGCCGGGCTCGGGGTGTGGTGGAGCGCCCGCCCGGGTCAGGAAGACGGCCCGGCCGAGCTCGGTCGGTTGTGGAGCGGCTCCCGGGTCAACCAGCTGGCCCGGCGGAGCTCCGGTTGTGGTGCAGCGGCCGCCGGGGTAAAGCAGCCGGTTTGGCCGGGCTGGGGGTGTGGTGGAGCGGCTGCCCGGGTAGGGAAGCCGGCCCGGCCGGGCTCGGTTGGTTGTGGAGCGGCCGCCCGGGTCAACCAGCTGGCCCGGCGGGGCTCCGGTTGTGGTGGAGCGGCCGCCGGGGTAAAGCAGCCGGCCCGGCCGGGCTCGGGGTGTGGTGGAGCGGCCGCCCGGGTCAGGAACCCGGCCCGGCCGAACTCGGTCGGTTGTGGAGCGGCTCCCGGGTCAAGCAGCTGGCCCGGCGGGGATCGGGTTGTGGTGGAGCGGCCGCCGGGGTTAAGCAGCCGCCCCGGCCGGGCTCGGGGTGTGGTGGAGCGGCCGCCCGGGTCAGGAAGCCGGCCCGGCCGCTCTCGGTCGGTTGTGGAGCGGCCGCCCGGGTCAACCAGCTGGCCCGGCGGGGCTCCGGTTGTGGTGGAGCGGCCGCCGGGGTAAAGCAGCCGGCCCGGCCGGGCTCGGGGTGTGGTGGAGCGGCCTACTGGGTCAGGAAGCCGGCCCGGCCGAGCTCGGTCGGATGTGGAGCGGCTCCCGGGTCAACCAGCTGGCCCGGCGGAGCTCCGGTTGTGGTGCAGCGGCCGCCGGGGTAAAGCAGCCGGTTTGGCCGGGCTGGGGGTGTGGTGGAGCGGCTGCCCGGGTAGGGAAGCCGGCCCGGCCGGGCTCGGTTGGTTGTGGAGCGGCCGCCCGGGTCAACCAGCTGGCCCGGCGGGGCTCCGGTTGTGGTGGAGCGGCCGCCGGGGTAAAGCAGCCGGCCCGGCCGGGCTGGGGGTGTGGTGGAGCGGCCGCCCGGGTCAGGAAGCCGGCCCGGGCGAGCTCGGTCGGTTGTGGAGCGGCTCCCGGGTCAACCAGCTGGCCCGGCGGGGCTCCGGTTGTGGTGGAGCGGCCGCCGGGGTAAAGCAGCGGATCCGGCCGGGCTCGGGGTGTGGTGGAGCGGCTGCCCGGGTCAGGAAGCCGGCCCGGCCGGGCTCGGTTGGTTGTGGAGCGGCCGCCCTGGTCAACCAGCTGGCCCGGCGGGGCTCCGGTTGTGGTGGAGCGGCCGCCGGGGTAAAGCAGCCGGCCCGGCCCGGCTCGGGGTGTGGTGGAGCGGCCGCCCGGGTCAGGAAACCGGCCCGGCCGGGCTCGGTTGGTTGTGGAGCGGCCGCCCGGGTCAACCAGGTGGCCCGGCGGGGCTCCGGTTGTGGAGGAGCTGCCGCCGGGGTAAAGCAGCCGGCCCGGCCGGGCTGGGGGTGTGGTGGAGCGGCCGCCCGGGTCAGGAAGCCGGCCCGGCCGAGCTCGGTCGGTTGTGGAGCGGCTCCCGGGTCAACCAGCTGGCCCGGCGGGGCTCCGGTTGTGGTGGAGCGGCCGCCGGGGTAAAGAAGCCGATCCGGACGGGCTCGGGGTGTGGTGGAGCGGCTGCCCGGGTCAGGAAGCCGGCCCGGCCGGGCTCGGTTGGTTGTGGAGCGGCCGCGCGGGTCAACCAGCTGGCCCGGCGGGGCTCCGGTTGTGGTGGAGCGGCCGCCGGGGTAAAGCAGCCGGCCCGGCCCGGCTCGGAGTGTGGTGGAGCGGCCGCCCGGGTCAGGAAGCCGGCCCGGAAGGGCTCGGTGGGTTGCGGAGCGGCTCCCGGGTCAACCAGCTGGCCCGGCGGGGCTCCGGTTGTGGTGGAGCGGCCGCCGGGGTAAAGCAGCCGGCCCGGCCGGGCTGGGGTTGTGGTGGAGCGGCCGCCGGGGTCAGGAAGCCGGCCCGGCCGGGCTCGGTTGGTTGTGGAGCGGCCGCCCGGGTCAACCAGCTGGCCTGGCGGGGCTCCGGTTGTGGTGGAGCGGCCGCCGGGGTAAAGCAGCCGGCCCGGCCCGGTTCGGGGTGTGGTGGAGCGGCCGCCCGCGTCAGGAAGCCGGCCCGGCCGGGCTCGGTCGGTTGTGGAGCGGCCGCCCGGGTCAACCAGCTGGCCCGGCGGGGCTCCGGTTGAGATGGAGCGGCCGCCGGGGTAAAGCAGCTGGCCCGGCCGGGCTCGGGGTGTGGTGGAGCGGCCGCCCGGGTAAGGAAGCCGGCCCGGCCGAGCTCGGTCGGTTGTGGAGCGGCTCCCGGGTCAACCAGCCGGCCCGGCAAGGCTCCGGTTGTGGTGGAGCTGCCGCCGGGGTAAAGCAGCTGGCCCGGCCGGGCTGGGGGTGTGGTGGAGCGGCCGCCCGGGTCAGGAAGCCGGCCCGGCCGGACTCGGTCGGTTGTGGAGCGGCCGCCCGGGTCAACCAGCTGGCCCGGCGGGGCTCCGGTTATGGTGGAGCGGCCGCCGGGGTAAAGCAGCCGGCCCGGCCGGGCTCGGGGTGTGGTGGAGCGGCAGCCCGGGTCAGGAGGCCGGCCCGGCGGGGCTGAGTCTGTGGTGGAGCGGCCGCCCGGGTCAACCAGCTGGCCCGGCGGGGATCCGGTTGTGGTGGAGCGGCCGCCGGGGTAAAGCAGCCGGCCCGGCCGGGCTCGGGGTGTGGTGGAGCGGCAGCCCGGGTCAGGAGGCCGGCCCGGCCGGGCTGGGTCTGTGTTGGAGAGGCCGCCCGGGTCAACCAGCTGGCCCGGAGGGGATCCGGCAGTGGTGGAGCGGCCGCCGGGGTAAAGCAGCCGACCCGGCCGGGCTCGGGGTGTGGTGGAGCGGCCGCCCGGGTCAGGAAGCCGGCCCGGCGGGGCTCGGTCGGTTGTGGAGCGGCCGCACGGGTAAACCAGCTGGCCCGGCGGGGCTCCGGTTGTGGTGGAGCAGCCGCCGGGGTAAAGCAGCCGGCCCGGCCGGGCTCGGGGTGTGGTGGAGCGGTCGCCCGGGTCAGGAAGCCGGCCCGGCCGGGCTCGGTCGGTTGTGGAGCGGCCGCCCGGGTCAACCAGCTGGCCCGGCGGGGCTCCGGTTGTGGTGGAGCAGCGGCCGGGGTAAAGCAGCCGGCCCGGCCGGGCTCGGGGTGTGGTGGAGCGGTCGCCCGGGTCAGGAAGCCGGCCCGGCCGGGCTCGGTCGGTTGTGGAGCGGCCGCCCGGGTCAACCAGCTGGCCCGGCGGGGCTCCGGTTGTGGTGGAGCGGCCGCCGGGTAAAGCAGCCGATCCGGCCGGGCTCGGGGTGTGGTGGAGCGGCTGCCCGGGTCAGGAAGCCGGACCGGCTGGGATCGGTCGGTTGTGGAGCGGCGGCCAGGGTCAACCAGCTGGCCCGGCTGGGCTTTGGTTGTGGTGGAGCGGCCGTCAGGGTAAAGCAGCTGGCCCGGGCGGGCTCGGGGTGTGGTGGAGCGGCCGCCCGGGTCAGGAAGCCGGCCCGGCCGGGCTCGGTCGGTTGTGGAGCGGCCGCCCGGGTCAACCAGCTGGCCCGGCGGGGCTCCGGTTATGGTGGAGCGGCCGCCGGGGTAAAGCAGCCGGCCCGGCCGGGCTGGGGGTGTGGTGGAGCGGCCGCCCGGGTCAGGAGGCCGGCCCGGCCAGGCTCGGTCTGTGGTGGAGAGGCCGCCTGGGTCAACCAGCTGGCCCGGCGGGGCTCCGGTTGTGGTGGAGCGGCCGCCGGGGTAAAGCAGCCGGCCCGGCCCGGCTCGAGGTGTGGTGGAGCGGCCTCCTGGGTTAAAAAGCCGGCCCGGCCGCTCTCGGTCTGTGGTGGAGCGGCCGCCCGGGTCAACCAGCTGGCCCGGGGGGGCTCCGGTTGTGGTGGAGCGGCCGCCAGGGTAAAGCAGCCGATCCGGCCGGGCTCGGGGTGTGCTGGAGCGGCTGCCCGGGTCAGGAAGCCGGCCCGGCCGGGCTCGGTCGGTTGTGGAGCGGCCGCCCGGGTCAACCAGCTGGCCCGGCGGGGCTCCGGTTGTGGTGGAGCGGCCGCCGGGGTAAAGCAGCCGGCCCGGCCCGGCTCGGGGTGTGGTGGAGCGGCCGCCCGGGTCAGGAAACCGGCCCGGCCGGGCTCGGTTGGTTGTGGAGCGGCCGCCCGGGTCAACCAGCTGGCCCGGCGGGGCTCCGGTTGTGGTGGAGCTGCCGCCGGGGTAAAGCACCCGGCCCGGCCGGGCTGGGGGTGTGGTGGAGCGGCCGCCCGGGTCAGGAAGCCGGCACGGCCGAGCTCGGTCGGTTGTGGAGCGGCTCCCGGGTCAACCAGCTGGCCCGGCGGGGCTCCGGTTGTGGTGGAGCGGCCGCCGGGGTAAAGAAGCCGATCCGGCCGTGCTCGGGGTGTGGTGGAGCGGCAGCCCGGGTCAGGAGGCCGGCCCGGCCGGTCTGGGTCTGTGGTGGAGCGGCCGCCCGGGTCAACCAGCTGGCCCGGCGGGGCTCCGGTTGTGGTGGAGCGGCCGCCGGGGTAAAGCAGCCGGCCCGGCCCGGCTCGGAGTGTGGTGGAGCGGCCGCCCGGGTCAGGAAGCCGGCCCGGAAGGGCTCGGTGGGTTGCGGAGCGGCTCCCGGGTCAACCAGCTGGCCCGGCGGGGCTCCGGTTGTGGTGGAGCGGCCGCCGGGGTAAAGCAGCCGGCCCGGCCGGGCTGGGGTTGTGGTGGAGCGGCCGCCGGGGTCAGGAAGCCGGCCCGGCCGGGCTCGGTTGGTTGTGGAGCGGCCGCCCGGGTCAACCAGCTGGCCTGGCGGGGCTCCGGTTGTGGTGGAGCGGCCGCCGGGGTAAAGCAGCCGGCCCGGCCCGGTTCGGGGTGTGGTGGAGCGGCCGCCCGCGTCAGGAAGCCGGCCCGGCCGGGCTCGGTCGGTTGTGGAGCGGCCGCCCGGGTCAACCAGCTGGCCCGGCGGGGCTCCGGTTGAGTTGGAGCGGCCGCCGGGGTAAAGCAGCTGGCCTGGCCGGGCTCGGGGTGTGGTGGAGCGGCCGCCCGGGTAAGGAACCCGGCCCGTCCGAGCTCGGTCGGTTGTGGAGCGGCTCCCGGGTCAACCAGCCGGCCCGGCAAGGCTCCGGTTGTGGTGGAGCTGCCGCCGGGGTAAAGCAGCTGGCCCAGCCGGGCTGGGGGTGTGGTGGAGCGGCCGCCCGGGTCAGGAAGCCGGCCCGGCCGGACTCGGTCGGTTGTGGAGCGGCCGCCCGGGTCAACCAGCTGGCCCGGCGGGGCTCCGGTTATGGTGGAGCGGCCACCGGGGTAAAGCAGCCGGCCCGGCCGGGCTCGGGGTGTGGTGGAGCGGCAGCCCGGGTCAGGAGGCCGGCCCGGCGGGGCTGAGTCTGTGGTGGAGCGGCCGCCCGGGTCAACCAGCTGGCCCGGCGGGGATCCGGTTGTGGTGGAGCGGCCGCCGGGGTAAAGCAGCCGGCCCGGCCGGGCTCGGGGTGTGGTGGAGCGGCAGCCCGGGTCAGGAGGCCGGCCCGGCCGGGCTGGGTGTGTGTTGGAGAGGCCGCCCGGGTCAACCAGCTGGCCCGGAGGGGATCCGGCAGTGGTGGAGCGGCCGCCGGGGTAAAGCAGCCGACTCGGCCGGGCTCGGGGTGTGGTGGAGCGGCCGCCCGGGTCAGGAAGCCGGCCCGGCGGGGCTCGGTCGGTTGTGGAGCGGCCGCACGGGTAAACCAGCTGGCCCGGCGGGGCTCCGGTTGTGGTGGAGCAGCCGCCGGGGTAAAGCAGCCGGCCCGGCCGGGCTCGGGGTGTGGTGGAGCGGTCGCCCGGGTCAGGAAGCCGGCCCGGCCGGACTCGGTCGGTTGTGGAGCGGCCGCCCGGGTAAACCAGCTGGCCCGGCGGGGCTCCGGTTGTGGTGGAGCGGCCGCCGGGTAAAGCAGCCGGCCCGGCCGGGCTCGGGGTGTGGTGGAGCGCCCGCCCGGGTCAGGAAGACGGCCCGGCCGAGCTCGGTCGGTTGTGGAGCGGCTCCCGGGTCAACCAGCTGGCCCGGCGGAGCTCCGGTTGTGGTGCAGCGGCCGCCGGGGTAAAGCAGCCGGTTTGGCCGGGCTGGGGGTGTGGTGGAGCGGCTGCCCGGGTAGGGAAGCCGGCCCGGCCGGGCTCGGTTGGTTGTGGAGCGGCCGCCCGGGTCAACCAGCTGGCCCGGCGGGGCTCCGGTTGTGGTGGAGCGGCCGCCGGGGTAAAGCAGCCGGCCCGGCCGGGCTCGGGGTGTGGTGGAGCGGCCGCCCGGGTCAGGAACCCGGCCCGGCCGAACTCGGTCGGTTGTGGAGCGGCTCCCGGGTCAAGCAGCTGGCCCGGCGGGATCGGGTTGTGGTGGAGCGGCCGCCGGGGTTAAGCAGCCGCCCCGGCCGGGCTCGGGGTGTGGTGGAGCGGCCGCCCGGGTCAGGAAGCCGGCCCGGCCGCTCTCGGTCGGTTGTGGAGCGGCCGCCCGGGTCAACCAGCTGGCCCGGCGGGGCTCCGGTTGTGGTGGAGCGGCCGCCGGGGTAAAGCAGCCGGCCCGGCCGGGCTCGGGGTGTGGTGGAGCGGCCTACTGGGTCAGGAAGCCGGCCCGGCCGAGCTCGGTCGGATGTGGAGCGGCTCCCGGGTCAACCAGCTGGCCCGGCGGAGCTCCGGTTGTGGTGCAGCGGCCGCCGGGGTAAAGCAGCCGGTTTGGCCGGGCTGGGGGTGTGGTGGAGCGGCTGCCCGGGTAGGGAAGCCGGCCCGGCCGGGCTCGGTCGGTTGTGGAGCGGCGGCCAGGGTCAACCAGCTGGCCCGGCTGGGCTTTGGTGGTGGTGGAGCGGCCGTCAGGGTAAAGCAGCTGGCCCGGCCGGGCTCGGGGTGTGGTGGAGCGGCCGCCCGGGTCAGGAAGCCGGCCCGGCCGAGCTCAGTCGGTTGTGGAGCGGCTCCCGGGTCAACCAGCTGGCCCGGCGGGGCTCCGGTTGTGGTGGAGCGGCCGCCGGGGTAAAGCAGCCGGTCCGGCCGGGCTCGGGGTGTGGTGGAGCGGCTGCCCGGGTCAGGAAGCCGGCCCGTCCGGGCTCGGTTTGTTGTGGAGCGGCCGCCCGGGTCAACCAGCTGGCCCGGCGGGGCTCCGGTTGTGGTGGAGCGGCCGCCGGGGTAAAGCAGCCGGCCCGGCCGGGCTCGGGGTGTGGTGGAGCGGCCGCCCGGGTCAGGAAGCCGGCCCGGCCGGGCTCGGTCGGTTGTGGAGCGGCCGCCCGGGTCAACCAGCTGGCCCGACGGGGATCCGGTTGTGGTGGAGCGGCCGCCGGGGTAAAGCAGCCGGCCCGGCCGGGCTCGGGGTGTGTTGGAGCGGCCGCCCGGGTCAGGAAGAGGGCCCGGCCGGGCTCGGTCGTTTGTGGAGCGGCCGCCCGGGTCAACCAGCTGGCCCGGCGGGGCTCTGGTTGTGGTGGAGCGGCCGCCGGTGTAAAGCAGCCGGCCCGGCCCGTCTCGGGGTGTGGTGGAGCGGCCGCCGGGGTCAGGAAGCCGGCCCGGCCGGGCTCGGTCGGTTGTGGAGCGGCCGCCCGGGTCAACCAGCTGGCCCAGCGGGGCTCCGGTTGTGGTGGAGCCGCCGCCGGGGTAAAGCAGCCGACCCGGCCCGGCTCGGGGTGTGGTGGAGCGGCCGCCCGGGTCAGGAAGCCGGCCCGGCCGGACCTGGTCGGTTGTGGAGCGGCCGCCGGGGTCAACCAGCTGGCCCGGCGGGGCTCCGGTTGTGGTGGAGCGGCCGCTGGGGTAAAGCAGCCGGCCCTGCCGAGCTGAGGTTGTGGTGGAGCGGCCGCCGGGGTCAGGAAGCCGGCCCGGCCGGGCTCGGTCGGTTGTGGAGCGGCTCCCGGGTCAAGCAGCTGGCCCGGCGGGGCTCCGGTTGTGGTGGAGCGGCCGCCGGGGTAAAGCAGCCGGCCCGGCCAGGCTGGGGGTGTGGTGGAGCGGCCGCCCGGGTCAGAAAGCCGGCCCGGCCGGACTCGGTCGGTTGTGGAGCGGCCGCCCGGGTCAACCAGCTGGCCCGGCAGGGCTCCGGTTATGGTGGAGCGGCCGCCGGGGTAAAGCAGCCGGCCCGGCCGTGCTCGGGGTGTGGTGGAGCGGCAGCCCGGGTCAGGAGGCCGGCCCGGCGGGGCTGAGTCTGTGGTGGAGCGGCCGCCCGGGTCAACCAGCTGGCCCGGCGGGGATCCGGTTGTGGTGGAGCGGCCGCCGGGGTAAAGCAGCCGGCCCGGCCGGGCTCGGGGTGTGGTGGAGCGGCAGCCCGGGTCAGGAGGCCGGCCCGGCCGGGCTGGGTCTGTGTTGGAGAGGCCGCCCGGGTCAACCAGCTGGCCCGGAGGGGATCCGGCAGTGGTGGAGCGGCCGCCGGGGTAAAGCAGCCGACCCGGCCGGGCTCGGGGTGTGGTGGAGCGGCCGCCCGGGTCAGGAAGCCGGCCCGGCGGGGCTCGGTCGGTTGTGGAGCGGCCGCACGGGTAAACCAGCTGGCCCGGCGGGGCTCCGGTTGTGGTGGAGCAGCCGCCGGGGTAAAGCAGCCGGCCCGGCCGGGCTCGGGGTGTGGTGGAGCGGTCGCCCGGGTCAGGAAGCCGGCCCGGCCAGACTCGGTCGGTTGTGGAGCGGCCGCCCGGGTAAACCAGCTGGCCCGGCGGGGCTCCGGTTGTGGTGGAGCGGCCGCCGGGTAAAGCAGCCGGCCCGGCCGGGCTCGGGGTGTGGTGGAGCGCCCGCCCGGGTCAGGAAGACGGCCCGGCCGAGCTCGGTCGGTTGTGGAGCGGCTCCCGGGTCAACCAGCTGGCCCGGCGGAGCTCCGGTTGTGGTGCAGCGGCCGCCGGGGTAAAGCAGCCGGTTTGGCCGGGCTGGGGGTGTGGTGGAGCGGCTGCCCGGGTAGGGAAGCCGGCCCGGCCGGGCTCGGTTGGTTGTGGAGCGGCCGCCCGGGTCAACCAGCTGGCCCGGCGGGGCTCCGGTTGTGGTGGAGCGGCCGCCGGGGTAAAGCAGCCGGCCCGGCCGGGCTCGGGGTGTGGTGGAGCGGCCGCCCGGGTCAGGAACCCGGCCCGGCCGAACTCGGTCGGTTGTGGAGCGGCTCCCGGGTCAAGCAGCTGGCCCGGCGGGGATCGGGTTGTGGTGGAGCGGCCGCCGGGGTTAAGCAGCCGCCCCGGCCGGGCTCGGGGTGTGGTGGAGCGGCCGCCCGGGTCAGGAAGCCGGCCCGGCCGCTCTCGGTCGGTTGTGGAGCGGCCGCCCGGGTCAACCAGCTGGCCCGGCGGGGCTCCGGTTGTGGTGGAGCGGCCGCCGGGGTAAAGCAGCCGGCCCGGCCGGGCTCGGGGTGTGGTGGAGCGGCCTACTGGGTCAGGAAGCCGGCCCGGCCGAGCTCGGTCGGATGTGGAGCGGCTCCCGGGTCAACCAGCTGGCCCGGCGGAGCTCCGGTTGTGGTGCAGCGGCCGCCGGGGTAAAGCAGCCGGTTTGGCCGGGCTGGGGGTGTGGTGGAGCGGCTGCCCGGGTAGGGAAGCCGGCCCGGCCGGGCTCGGTTGGTTGTGGAGCGGCCGCCCGGGTCAACCAGGTGGCCCGGCGGGGCTCCGGTTGTGGAGGAGCTGCCGCCGGGGTAAAGCAGCCGGCCCGGCCGGGCTGGGGGTGTGGTGGAGCGGCCGCCCGGGTCAGGAAGCCGGCCCGGCCGAGCTCGGTCGGTTGTGGAGCGGCTCCCGGGTCAACCAGCTGGCCCGGCGGGGCTCCGGTTGTGGTGGAGCGGCCGCCGGGGTAAAGAAGCCGATCCGGACGGGCTCGGGGTGTGGTGGAGCGGCTGCCCGGGTCAGGAAGCCGGCCCGGCCGGGC
Source organism: Artibeus lituratus (assembly GCA_038363175.2). Classification (NCBI taxonomy): domain Eukaryota; kingdom Metazoa; phylum Chordata; class Mammalia; order Chiroptera; family Phyllostomidae; genus Artibeus; species Artibeus lituratus. The sequence goes on along the minus strand of JBAWUR020000118.1, from coordinate 65,725 downwards.
TCGGTTGGTTGTGGAGCGGCCGCGCGGGTCAACCAGCTGGCCGGGCGGGGCTCCGGTTGTGGTGGAGCGGCCGCCGGGGTAAAGCAGCCGGCCCGGCCCGGCTCGGAGTGTGGTGGAGCGGCCGCCCGGGTCAGGAAGCCGGCCCGGAAGGGCTCGGTGGGTTGCGGAGCGGCTCCCGGGTCAACCAGCTGGCCCGGCGGGGCTCCGGTTGTGGTGGAGCGGCCGCCGGGGTAAAGCAGCCGGCCCGGCCGGGCTGGGGGTGTGGTGGAGCGGCCGCCCGGGTCAGGAAGCCGGCCCGGAAGGGCTCGGTGGGTTGCGGAGCGGCTCCCGGGTCAACCAGCTGGCCCGGCGGGGCTCCGGTTGTGGTGGAGCGGCCGCCGGGGTAAAGCAGCCGGCCCGGCCGGGCTCGGGGTGTGGTGGAGCGGCCGCCCGGGTCAGGAAGCCGGCCCGGCCGGGCTCGGTCGGTTATGGAGCGGCCGCCCGGGTCAACCAGCTGGCCCGGCGGGGCTCCGGTTGTGGTGGAGCGGCGGCCGGGGTAAAGCAGCCGGCCCGGCCCGGCTCGAGGTGTGGTGGAGCGGCCTCCTGGGTTAGGAAGCCGGCCTGGCCTGGCTCGGTCTGTGGTGGAGCGGCCGCCCGGGTCAACCAGCTGGCCCGGGGGGGCTCCGGTTGTGGTGGAGCGGCCGCCGGGGTAAAGCAGCCGGCCCGGCCCGGCTCGGGGTGTGGTGGAGCGGCCGCCCGGGTCAGGAAGCCGGCCCGGCCGAGCTCGGTCGGTTGTGGAGCGGCTCCCGGGTCAACCAGCTGGCCCGGCGGGGCTCCGGTTGTGGTGGAGCTGCCGCCGGGGTAAAGCAGCCGGCCCGGCCGGGCTGGGGGTGTGGTGGAGCGGCCGCCCGGGTCAGGAAGCCGGCCCGGCCGAGCTCGGTCGGTTGTGGAGCGGCTCCCGGGTCAACCAGCTGGCCCGGGGGGGCTCCGGTTGTGGTGGAGCGGCCGCCGGGGTAAAGCAGCCGATCCGGCCGGGCTCGGGGTGTGGTGGAGCGGCTGCCCGGGTCAGGAAGCCGGCCCGGCCGGGCTCGGTTGGTTGTGGAGCGGCCGCCCGGGTCAACCAGCTGGCCCGGCCGGGCTCCGGTTGTGGTGGAGCGGCCGCCGGGGTAAAGCAGCCGGCCCGGCCCGGCTCGGGGTGTGGTGGAGCGGCCGCCCGGGTCAGGAAACCGGCCCGGCCGGGCTCGGTTGGTTGTGGAGCGGCCGCCCGGGTCAACCAGCTGGCCCGGCGGGGCTCCGGTTGTGGTGGAGCTGCCGCCGGGGTAAAGCAGCCGGCCCGGCCGGGCTGGGGGTGTGGTGGAGCGGCCGCCCGGGTCAGGAAGCCGGCCCGGCCGAGCTCGGTCGGTTGTGGAGCGGCTCCCGGGTCAACCAGCTGGCCCGGCGGGGCTCCGGTTGTGGTGGAGCGGCCGCCGGGGTAAAGAAGCCGATCCGGCCGGGCTCGGGGTGTGGTGGAGCGGCTGCCCGGGTCAGGAAGCCGGCCCGGCCGGGCTCGGTCGGTTGTGGAGCGGCTCCCGGGTCAACCAGCTGGCCCGGCGGGGCTCCGGTTGTGGTGCAGCTGCCGCCGGGGTAAAGCAGCCGGCCCGGCCGGGCTGGGGGTGTGGTGGAGCGGCCGCCCGGGTCAGGAAGCCGGCCCGGCCGGGCTCGGTCGGTTGTGGAGCGGCCGCCCGGGTCAACCAGCTGGCCCGGCGGGGCTCCGGTTATGGTGGAGCGGCCGCCGGGGTAAAGCAGCCGGCCCGGCCGGGCTGGGGGTGTGGTGGAGCGGCCGCCCGGGTCAGGAGGCCGGCCCGGCCAGGCTCGGTCTGTGGTGGAGAGGCCGCCTGGGTCAACCAGCTGGCCCGGCGGGGCTCCGGTTGTGGTGGAGCGGCCGCCGGGGTAAAGCAGCCGGCCCGGCCCGGCTCGAGGTGTGGTGGAGCGGCCTCCTGGGTTAAAAAGCCGGCCCGGCCGGGCTCGGTCTGTGGTGGAGCGGCCGCCCGGGTCAACCAGCTGGCCCGGGGGGGCTCCGGTTGTGGTGGAGCGGCCGCCAGGGTAAAGCAGCCGATCCGGCCGGGCTCGGGGTGTGCTGGAGCGGCTGCCCGGGTCAGGAAGCCGGCCCGGCCGGGCTCGGTTGGTTGTGGAGCGGCCGCCCGGGTCAACCAGCTGGCCCGGCGGGGCTCCGGTTGTGGTGGAGCGGCCGCCGGGGTAAAGCAGCCGGCCCGGCCCGGCTCGGGGTGTGGTGGAGCGGCCGCCCGGGTCAGGAGGCCGGCCCGGCCGAGCTCGGTCGGTTGTGGAGCGGCTCCCGGGTCAACCAGCTGGCCCGGCGGGGCTCCGGTTGTGGTGGAGCGGCCGCCGGGGTAAAGCAGCCTGCCCGGCTGGGCTGGGTTTGTGGTGGAGCGGCCGCCCGGGTCAGGAGGCCGGCCCGGCCGGACTCGGTCTCTGGTGGAGCGGCCGCCCTGGTCAACCAGCTGGCCCGGCGGGGCTCCGGTTGTGGTGGAGCGGCCGCCGGGGTAAAGCAGCCGGCCCGGCCCGGCTCGGGGTGTGGTGGAGCGGCCGCCCGGGTCAGGAAGCCGGCCCGGCATAGCTCGGTCGGTTGTGGAGCGGCTCCCGGGTCAACCAGCTGGCCCGGCGGGGATCCGGGTGTGGTGGAGCGGCCGCCGGGGTAAAGCAGCCTGCCCGGCCGGGCTGGGTTTGTGGTGGAGCGGCCGCCCGGGTCAGGAGGCCGGCCCGGGCGGGCTCGGTCTCTGGTGGAGCGGCCGCCCTGGTCAACCAGCTGGCCCGGCGGGGCTCCGGTTGTGGTGGAGCGGCCGCCGGGGTAAAGCAGCCGGCCCGGCCGGGCTGGGGGTGTGGTGGAGCGGCCGCCCGGGTCAGGAAGCCGGCCCGGCCGGGCTCGGTCGGTTCTGGAGCGATCGCCCGGGTCAACCAGCTGGCCCGGCGGGGCTCCGTTTGTGGTGGAGCGGCCGCCAGGGTCAACCAGCTGGACCGGCGGGGCTCCGGTTGTGGTGGAGCGGCCGCCAGGGTCAACCAGCTGGCCCGGCGGGGCTCCGATTGTGGTGGAGCGGCCGCCGGGGTAAAGCAGCCGGCCCGGCCCGGCTCGGGGAGTGGTGGAGCGGCCGCCCGGGTAGGGAAGCCGGCCCGGCCGGGCTCGTTCTGTGGTGGAGCGGCCGTCCGGGTCAACCAGCTGTCCCGGCGGGGCTCCGATTGTGGTGGAGCGGCCGCCGGGGTAAAGCAGCCGGCCCGGCCCGGCTCGGGGTGTGGTTCAGCGGCCGCCCGGGAAAGGAGCCCGGCCGGGCCGGGCTCGGTCTGTGGTGCAGCGGCAGCCCGGGTCAACCAGCTGGCCCGGCGGGGCTCCGGTTGTGGTGGAGCCGCCGCCGGGGGTAAAGCAGCCGGCCCGGCCGGCTCGGGGTGTGGTGGAGCGGCCGCCCGGGTCAGGAAGCCGGCCCGGCCGGGCTCGGTCTGTGGTGGAGCGGCCGCCCGGGTCAACCAGCTGGCCGGGCAGGGCTCCGGTTGTGGTGGAGCGGCCGCCGGGGTAAAGCAGCCTGCCCGGCCGGGCTGGGGTTGTGGTGGAGCGGCCGCCCGGGTCAGGAGGCCGGCCCCGCCGGGCTGGGTCTCTGGTGGAGCGGCCGCCCTAGTCAACCAGCTGGCCCGGCGGGGCTCCGGTTGTGGTGGAGCCTCCGCCGGGGTAAAGCAGCCGGCCCGGCCCGGCTCGGGGTGTGGTGGAGCGGCCGCCCGGGTCAGGAAGCCGGCCCGGCCGAGCTCGGTCGGTTGTGGAGCGGCTCCCGGGTCAACCAGCTGGCCCGGCGGGGCTCCGGTTGTGGTGGAGCGGCCGCCGGGGTAAAGCAGCCTGCCCGGCCGGGCTGGGGTTGTGGTGGAGCGGCCGCCCGGGTCAGGAGGCCGGCCCGGCCGGGCTCGGTCTCTGGTGGAGCGGCCGCCCTGGTCAACCAGCTGGCCCGGCGGGGCTCCGGTTGTGGTGGAGCGGCCGCCGGGGTAAAGCAGCCAGCCCGGCCCGGCTCGGGGTGTGGTGGGGCGGCCGCCCGGGTCAGGAAGCCGGCCCGGCCGGGCTCGGTCGGTTCTGGAGCGATCGCCCCAGTCAACCAGCTGGCTCGGCGGGGCTGCGGTTGTGGTGGAGCGGCCGCCGGGGTCAACCAGCTGGCCCGGCGGGGCTCCGGTTGTGGTGGAGCGGCCGCCAGGGTCAACCAGCTGGCCCGGCGGGGCTCCGGTTGTGGTGGAGCGGCCGCCGGGGTAAAGCAGCCGGTCCGGCCCGGCTCGGGGTGTGGTGGAGCGGCCGCCCGGGTAGAAAAGCCGGCCCGGCCGGGCTCGTTCTGTGGTGGAGCGGCCGTCCGGGTCAACCAGCTGTCCCGGCGGGGCTCCGATTGTGGTGGAGCGGCCGCCGGGGTAAAGCAGCCGGCCCGGCCCGGCTCGGGGTGTGGTGGAGCGGCCGCCCGGGAAAGGAGCCCGGCCGGGCCGGGCTCGGTCTGTGGTGCAGCGGCAGCCCGGGTCAACCAGCTGGCCCGGCGGGGCTCCGGTTGTGGTGGAGCCGCCGCCGGGGTAAAGCAGCCGGCCCGGCCGGCTCGGGGTGTGGTGGAGCGGCCGCCCGGGTCAGGAAGCCGGCCCGGCCGGGCTCGGTCTCTGGTGGAGCGGCCGCCCTGGTCAACCAGCTGGCCCGGCGGGGCTCCGGTTGTGGTGGCGCCGCCGCCGGGGTAAAGCAGCCGGCCCGGCCGGCTCGGTCTGTGGTGGAGCGGCCGCCCGGGTCAACCAGCTGGCCCGGCGGGGCTCCGGTTGTGGTGGAGCGGCCGCCGTGGTAAAGCAGCCGGCCCGGCCGGGCTGGGGGTGTGGTGGAGCGGCCGCCCGGGTCAGGAAGCCGGCCCGGCCAAGCTCGGTCGGTTGTGGAGCGGCCGCCCGGGTCAACCAGCTGGCCAGGCGGGGCTCCGGTTGTGGTGGAGCGGCCGCCGGGGTAAAGCAGCCGGCCCGGCCGGGCTGGGGTTGTGGTGGAGCGGCCGCCCGGGTCAGGAGGCCGGCCCGGCCGGGCTCGGTCTCTGGTGGAGCGGCCGCCCTGGTCAACCAGCTGGCCCGGCGGGGCTCCGTTTGTGGTGGAGCGGCCGCCAGGGTCAACCAGCTGGCCCGGCGGGGCTCCGGTTGTGGTGGAGCGGCCGCCAGGGTCCACCAGCTGGCCCGGCGGGGCTCCGGTTGTGGTGGAGCGGCCGCCGGGGTAAAGCAGCCGGCCCGGCCCGGCTCGGGGTGTGGTGGAGCGGCCGCCCGGGTAGGGAAGCCGGCCCGGCCGGGCTCGTTCTGTGGTGGAGCGGCCGTCCGGGTCAACCAGCTGTCCCGGCGGGGCTCCGATTGTGGTGGAGCGGCCGCCGGGGTAAAGCAGCCGGCCCGGCCCGGCTCAGGGTGTGGTGGAGCGGCCGCCCGGGAAAGGAGCCCGGCCGGGCCGGGCTCGGTCTGTGGTGCAGCGGCAGCCCGGGTCAACCGCTGGCCCGGCGGGGCTCCGGTTGTGGTGGAGCGGCCGCCGGGGTAAAGCAGCCGGCCCGGCCCGGCTCGGGGTGTGGTGGAGCGGCCGCCCGTGTCAGGAAGCCGGCCCGGCCGAGCTCGGTCGGTTGTGGAGCGGCTCCCGGGTCAACCAGCTGGCCCGGCGGGGCTCCGGTTGTGGTGGAGCGGCCGCCCGGGTCAGGAGGCCGGCCCGGCCGGGCTCGGTCGGTTCTGGAGCGATCGCCCCAGTCAACCAGCTGGCTCGGCGGGGCTGCGGTTGTGGTGGAGCGGCCGCCGGGGTAAAGCAGCCGGCCCGGCCTGGCTGGGGTTGTGGTGGAGCGGCCGCCCGGGTCAGGAGGCCGGCCAGGCCGGTCTCGGTCTGTGGTGGAGCGGCCGCCCGGGTCAACCAGCTTGCCCGGCGCGGCTCCGGTTGTGGTGGAGCGGCCGCCGGGGTAAAGCAGCCGGCCCGGCCGGGCTGGGGTTGTGGTGGAGCGGCCGCCCGGGTCAGGAGGCCGGCCCGGCCGGGCTGGGTCTCTGGTGGAGCGGCCGCCCTGGTCAACCAGCTGGCCCGGCGGGGCTCCGTTTGTGGTGGAGCGGCCGCCAGGGTCAACCAGCTGGCCCGGCGGGGCTCCGGTTGTGGTGGAGCGGCCGCCAGGGTCAACCAGCTGGCCCGGCGGGGCTCCGGTTGTGGTGGAGCGGCCGCCGGGGTAAAGCAGCCGGTCCGGCCCGGCTCGGGGTGTGGTGGAGCGGCCGCCCGGGTAGAAAAGCCGGCCCGGCCGGGCTCGTTCTGTGGTGGAGCGGCCGTCCGGGTCAACCAGCTGTCCCGGCGGGGCTCCGATTGTGGTGGAGCGGCCGCCGGGGTAAAGCAGCCGGCCCGGCCCGGCTCGGGGTGTGGTGGAGCGGCCGCCCGGGAAAGGAGCCCGGCCGGGCCGGGCTCGGTCTGTGGTGCAGCGGCAGCCCGGGTCAACCAGCTGGCCCGGCGGGGCTCCGGTTGTGGTGGAGCCGCCGCCGGGGTAAAGCAGCCGGCCCGGCCGGCTCGGGGTGTGGTGGAGCGGCCGCCCGGGTCAGGAAGCCGGCCCGGCCGGGCTCGGTCTCTGGTGGAGCGGCCGCCCTGGTCAACCAGCTGGCCCGGCGGGGCTCCGGTTGTGGTGGCGCCGCCGCCGGGGTAAAGCAGCCGGCCCGGCCGGCTCGGTCTGTGGTGGAGCGGCCGCCCGGGTCAACCAGCTGGCCCGGCGGGGCTCCGGTTGTGGTGGAGCGGCCGCCGTGGTAAAGCAGCCGGCCCGGCCGGGCTGGGGGTGTGGTGGAGCGGCCGCCCGGGTCAGGAAGCCGGCCCGGCCAAGCTCGGTCGGTTGTGGAGCGGCCGCCCGGGTCAACCAGCTGGCCAGGCGGGGCTCCGGTTGTGGTGGAGCGGCCGCCGGGGTAAAGCAGCCGGCCCGGCCGGGCTGGGGTTGTGGTGGAGCGGCCGCCCGGGTCAGGAGGCCGGCCCGGCCGGGCTCGGTCTCTGGTGGAGCGGCCGCCCTGGTCAACCAGCTGGCCCGGCGGGGCTCCGTTTGTGGTGGAGCGGCCGCCAGGGTCAACCAGCTGGCCCGGCGGGGCTCCGGTTGTGGTGGAGCGGCCGCCAGGGTCCACCAGCTGGCCCGGCGGGGCTCCGGTTGTGGTGGAGCGGCCGCCGGGGTAAAGCAGCCGGCCCGGCCCGGCTCGGGGTGTGGTGGAGCGGCCGCCCGGGTAGGGAAGCCGGCCCGGCCGGGCTCGTTCTGTGGTGGAGCGGCCGTCCGGGTCAACCAGCTGTCCCGGCGGGGCTCCGATTGTGGTGGAGCGGCCGCCGGGGTAAAGCAGCCGGCCCGGCCCGGCTCAGGGTGTGGTGGAGCGGCCGCCCGGGAAAGGAGCCCGGCCGGGCCGGGCTCGGTCTGTGGTGCAGCGGCAGCCCGGGTCAACCGCTGGCCCGGCGGGGCTCCGGTTGTGGTGGAGCGGCCGCCGGGGTAAAGCAGCCGGCCCGGCCCGGCTCGTGGTGTGGTGGAGCGGCCGCCCGTGTCAGGAAGCCGGCCCGGCCGAGCTCGGTCGGTTGTGGAGCGGCTCCCGGGTCAACCAGCTGGCCCGGCGGGGCTCCGGTTGTGGTGGAGCGGCCGCCGGGGTAAAGCAGCCTGCCCGGCTGGGCTGGGTTTGTGGTGGAGCGGCCGCCCGGGTCAGGAGGCCGGCCCGGCCGGGCTCGGTCTCTGGTGGAGCGGCCGCCCTGGTCAACCAGGTGGCCCGGCGGGGCTCCGGTTGTGGTGGAGCGGCCGCCGGGGTAAAGCAGCCGGCCCGGCCCGGCTCGGGGTGTGGTGGAGCGGCCGCCCAGGTCAGGAAGCCGGCCCGGCCGAGCTCGGTCGGTTGTGGAGCGGCTCCCGGGTCAACCAGCTGGCCCGGCGGGGCTCCGGGTGTGGTGGAGCGGCCGCCGGGGTAAAGCAGCCTGCCCGGCCGGGCTGGGTTTGTGGTGGAGCGGCCGCCCGGGTCAGGAGGCCGGCCCGGGCGGGCTCGGTCTCTGGTGGAGCGGCCGCCCTGGTCAACCAGCTGGCCCGGCGGGGCTCCGGTTGTGGTGGAGCGGCCGCCGGGGTAAAGCAGCCGGCCCGGCCGGGCTGGGGGTGTGTTGGAGCGGCCGCCCGGGTCAGGAAGCCGGCCCGGCCGGGCTCGGTCGGTTCTGGAGCGATCGCCCGGGTCAACCAGCTGGCCCGGCGGGGCTCCGGTTGTGGTGGAGCAGCCGCCGGGGTAAAGCAGCCGGCCCGGCCCGGCTCGGGGTGTGGTGGAGCGGCCGCCCGGGTCAGGAAGCCGGCCCGGCCGAGCTCGGTCGGTTGTGGAGCGGCTCCCGGGTCAACCAGCTGGCCCGGCGGGGCTCCGGTTGTGGTGGAGCGGCCGCGGGGGTAAAGCAGCCTGCCCGGCCGGGCTGGGTTTGTGGTGGAGCGGCCGCCCGGGTCAGGAGGCCGGCCCGGCCGGGCTCGGTCTCTGGTGGAGCGGCCGCCCTGGTCAACCAGCTGGCCCGGCGGGGCTCCGGTTGTGGTGGAGCGGCCGCCGGGGTAAAGCAGCCGGCCCGGCCCGGCTCGGGGTGTGGTGGAGCGGCCTCCCGGGTCAGGAAGCCGGCCCGGCCGAGCTCGGTCGGTTGTGGAGCGGCTCCCGGGTCAACCAGCTGGCCCGGCGGGGCTCCGGTTGTGGTGGAGCGGCCGCCGGGGTAAAGCAGCCTGCCCGGCCGGGCTGGGGTTGTGGTGGAGCGGCCGCCCGGGTCAGGAGGCCGGCCCGGCCGGGCTCGGTCTCTGGTGGAGCGGCCGCCCTGGTCAACCAGCTGGCCCGGCGGGGCTCCGTTTGTGGTGGAGCGGCCGCCAGGGTCAACCAGCTGGACCGGCGGGGCTCCGGTTGTGGTGGAGCGGCCGCCAGGGTCAACCAGCTGGCCCGGCGGGGCTCCGATTGTGGTGGAGCGGCCGCCGGGGTAAAGCAGCCGGCCCGGCCCGGCTCGGGGTGTGGTGGAGCGGCCGCCCGGGTAGGGAAGTCGGCCCGGCCGGGCTCGTTCTGTGGTGGAGCGGCCGTCCGGGTCAACCAGCTGTCCCGGCGGGGCTCCGATTGTGGTGGAGCGGCCGCCGGGGTAAAGCAGCCGGCCCGGCCCGGCTCGGGGTGTGGTGGAGCGGCCGCCCGGGAAAGGAGCCCGGCCGGGCCGGGCTCGGTCTGTGGTGCAGCGGCAGCCCGGGTCAACCAGCTGGCCCGGCGGGGCTCCGGTTGTGGTGGAGCCGCCGCCGGGGTAAAGCAGCCGGCCCGGCCGGCTCGGGGTGTGGTGGAGCGGCCGCCCGGGTCAGGAAGCCGGCCCGGCCGGGCTCGGTCTGTGGTGGAGTGGCCGCCCGGGTCAACCAGCTGGCCGGGCAGGGCTCCGGTTGTGGTGGAGCGGCCGCCGGGGTAAAGCAGCCTGCCCGGCCGGGCTGGGGTTGTGGTGGAGCGGCCGCCCGGGTCAGGAGGCCGGCCCGGCCGGGCTGGGTCTCTGGTGGAGCGGCCGCCTTAGTCAACCAGCTGGCCCGGCGGGGCTCCGGTTGTGGTGGAGCCTCCGCCGGGGTAAAGCAGCCGGCCCGGCCCGGCTCGGGGTGTGGTGGAGCGGCCGCCCGGGTCAGGAAGCCGGCCCGGCCGAGCTCGGTCGGTTGTGGAGCGGCTCCCGGGTCAACCAGCTGGCCCGGCGGGGCTCCGGTTGTGGTGGAGCGGCCGCCGGGGTAAAGCAGCCTGCCCGGCCGGGCTGGGGTTGTGGTGGAGCGGCCGCCCGGGTCAGGAGGCCGGCCCGGCCGGGCTCGGTCTCTGGTGGAGCGGCCGCCCTGGTCAACCAGCTGGCCCGGCGGGGCTCCGGTTGTGGTGGAGCGGCCGCCGGGGTAAAGCAGCCAGCCCGGCCCGGCTCGGGGTGTGGTGGGGCGGCCGCCAGGGTCAGGAAGCCGGCCCGGCCGGGCTCGGTCGGTTCTGGAGCGATCGCCCCGGTCAACCAGCTGGCTCGGCGGGGCTGCGGTTGTGGTGGAGCGGCCGCCGGGGTAAAGCAGCCGGCCCGGCCGGGCTGGGGTTGTGGTGGAGCGGCCGCCCGGGTCAGGAGGCCGGCCAGGCCGGTCTCGGTCTGTGGTGGAGCGGCCGCCCGGGTCAACCAGCTTGCCCGGCGCGGCTCCGGTTGTGGTGGAGCGGCCGCCGGGGTAAAGCAGCCGGCCCGGCCGGGCTGGGGTTGTGGTGGAGCGGCCGCCCGGGTCAGGAGGCCGGCCCGGCCGGGCTCGGTCTCTGGTGGAGCGGCCGCCCTGGTCAACCAGCTGGCCCGGCGGGGCTCCGTTTGTGGTGGAGCGGCCGCCAGGGTCAACCAGCTGGCCCGGCGGGGCTCCGGTTGTGGTGGAGCGGCCGCCAGGGTCAACCAGCTGGCCCGGCGGGGCTCCGGTTGTGGTGGAGCGGCCGCCGGGGTAAAGCAGCCGGTCCGGCCCGGCTCGGGGTGTGGTGGAGCGGCCGCCCGGGTAGAAAAGCCGGCCCGGCCGGGCTCGTTCTGTGGTGGAGCGGCCGTCCGGGTCAACCAGCTGTCCCGGCGGGGCTCCGATTGTGGTGGAGCGGCCGCCGGGGTAAAGCAGCCGGCCCGGCCCGGCTCGGGGTGTGGTGGAGCGGCCGCCCGGGAAAGGAGCCCGGCCGGGCCGGGCTCGGTCTGTGGTGCAGCGGCAGCCCGGGTCAACCAGCTGGCCCGGCGGGGCTCCGGTTGTGGTGGAGCCGCCGCCAGGGTAAAGCAGCCGGCCCGGCCGGCTCGGGGTGTGGTGGAGCGGCCGCCCGGGTCAGGAAGCCGGCCCGGCCGGGCTCGGTCTCTGGTGGAGCGGCCGCCCTGGTCAACCAGCTGGCCCGGCGGGGCTCCGGTTGTGGTGGCGCCGCCGCCGGGGTAAAGCAGCCGGCCCGGCCGGCTCGGTCTGTGGTGGAGCGGCCGCCCGGGTCAACCAGCTGGCCCGGCGGGGCTCCGGTTGTGGTGGAGCGGCCGCCGTGGTAAAGCAGCCGGCCCGGCCGGGCTGGGGGTGTGGTGGAGCGGCCGCCCGGGTCAGGAAGCCGGCCCGGCCAAGCTCGGTCGGTTGTGGAGCGGCCGCCCGGGTCAACCAGCTGGCCAGGCGGGGCTCCGGTTGTGGTGGAGCGGCCGCCGGGGTAAAGCAGCCGGCCCGGCCGGGCTGGGGTTGTGGTGGAGCGGCCGCCCGGGTCAGGAGGCCGGCCCGGCCGGGCTGGGTCTCTGGTGGAGCGGCCGCCCTGGTCAACCAGCTGGCCCGGCGGGGCTCCGGTTGTGGTGGAGCCTCCGCCGGGGTAAAGCAGCCGGCCCGGCCCGGCTCGGGGTGTGGTGGAGCGGCCGCCCGGGAAAGGAGCCCGGCCGGGCCGGGCTCGGTCTGTGGTGCAGCGGCAGCCCGGGTCAACCAGCTGGCCCGGCGGGGCTCCGGTTGTGGTGGAGCCGCCGCCGGGGTAAAGCAGCCGGCCCGGCCGGCTCGGGGTGTGGTGGAGCGGCCGCCCGGGTCAGGAAGCCGGCCCGGCCGGGCTCGGTTTGTGGTGGAGCGGCCGCCCGGGTCAACCAGCTGGCCCGGCGGGGCCCCGGTTGTGGTGGAGCGGCCGCCGGGGTAAAGCAGCCTGCCCGGCCGGGCTGGGGTTGTGGTGGAGCGGCCGCCCGGGTCAGGAGGCCGGCCCGGCCGGGCTGGGTCTCTGGTGGAGCGGCCGCCCTGGTCAACCAGCTGGCCCGGCGGGGCTCCGGTTGTGGTGGAGCCTCCGCCGGGGTAAAGCAGCCGGCCCGGCCCGGCTCGGGGTGTGGTGGAGCGGCCGCCCGGGTCAGGAAGCCGGCTTGGCCGAGCTCGGTCGGTTGTGGAGCGGCTCCCGGGTCAACCAGCTGGCCCGGCGGGGCTCCGGTTGTGGTGGAGCGGCCGCCGGGGTAAAGCAGCATGCCCGGCCGGGCTGGGGTTGTGGTGGAGCGGCCGCCCGGGTCAGGAGGCCGGCCCGGCCGGTCTCGGTCTCTGGTGGAGCGGCCGCCCTGGTCAACCAGCTGGCCCGGCGGGGCTCCGGTTGTGGTGGAGCGGCCGCCTGGGTCAACCAGCTGGCCCGGCGGGGCTCCGTTTGAAGTGGAGCGGCCGCCCGGGTCAGGAGGCCGGCCCGGCCGGGCTGGGTCTGTGGTGGAGCGTCCGCCCGGGTCAACCAGCGGGCCCGGCGGGGCTTCGGTCGTGGTGGAGCGGCCGCCTGGGTCAACCAGCTGGCCCGGCGGGGCTCCGGTTGTGGTGGAGCGGCCGCCGGGGTAAAGCAGTCGGCCCGGCCGGGCTGGGGTTGTGGTGGAGCGGCTGCCGGGGTCAGGAAGCCGGCCCGGCCGGGCTCGGTCGGTTGTGGAGCGGCTCCCGGGTCAACCAGCTGGCCCGGCGGGGCTCCGGTTGTGGTGGAGCGGCCGCCTGGGTCAACCAGCTGGCCCGGCGGGGCTCCGGTTGTGGTGGAGCGGCCGCCGGGGTAAAGCAGCCGGCCCGGCCGGGCTGGGGTTGTGGTGGAGCGGCTGCCGGGGTCAGGAAGCCGGCCCGGCCGGGCTCGGTCGGTTGTGGAGCGGCCGCCCGGGTCAACCAGCTGGCCCGGCGGGGCTCCGGTTGTGGTGGAGCGGCCGCCTGGGTCAACCAGCTGGCCCGGCGGGGCTCCGGTTGTGGTGGAGCGGCCGCCGGGGTAAAGCAGCCGGCCCGGCCGGGCTGGGGTTGTGGTGGAGCGGCTGCCGGGGTCAGGAAGCCGGCCCGGCCGGGCTCGGTCGGTTGTGGAGCGGCCGCCCGGGTCAACCAGCTGGCCCGGCGGGGCTCCGGTTGTGGTGGAGCGGCCGCCGGGGTAAAGCAGCCGCCCCGGCCCGGCTCGGGGTGTGGTGGAGCGGCCGCCCGGGTCAGGAAGCCGGCCCGGCCGGGCTCGGTCGGTTGTGGAGCGGCCGCCCGGGTCAACCAGCTGGCCTGGCAGGGCTCCGGTTGTGGTGGAGCGGCCGCCGGGGTAAAGCAGCCGGCCCGGCCCGGCTCGGGGTGTGGTGGAGCGGCCGCCCGGGTCAGGAAGCCGGCCCGGCCGGGCTCGGTCGGTTGTGGAGCGGCCGCCCGGGTCAACCAGCTGGCCCGGCGGGGCTCCGGTTGTGGTGGAGCGGCCGCGGGGGTAAAGCAGCCTGCCCGGCCGGGCTGGGTTTGTGGTGGAGCGGCCGCCCGGGTCAGGAGGCCGGCCCGGCCGGGCTCGGTCTCTGGTGGAGCGGCCGCCCTGGTCAACCAGCTGGCCCGGCGGGGCTCCGGTTGTGGTGGAGCGGCCGCCGGGGTAAAGCAGCCGGCCCGGCCCGGCTCGGGGTGTGGTGGAGCGGCCTCCCGGGTCAGGAAGCCGGCCCGGCCGAGCTCGGTCGGTTGTGGAGCGCCTCCCGGGTCAACCAGCTGGCCCGGCGGGGCTCCGGTTGTGGTGGAGCGGCCGCCGGGGTAAAGCAGCCTGCCCGGCCGGGCTGGGGTTGTGGTGGAGCGGCCGCCCGGGTCAGGAGGCCGGCCCGGCCGGGCTCGGTCTCTGGTGGAGCGGCCGCCCTGGTCAACCAGCTGGCCCGGCGGGGCTCCGTTTGTGGTGGAGCGGCCGCCAGGGTCAACCAGCTGGACCGGCGGGGCTCCGGTTGTGGTGGAGCGGCCGCCAGGGTCAACCAGCTGGCCCGGCGGGGCTCCGATTGTGGTGGAGCGGCCGCCGGGGTAAAGCAGCCGGCCCGGCCCGGCTCGGGGTGTGGTGGAGCGGCCGCCCGGGTAGGGAAGTCGGCCCGGCCGGGCTCGTTCTGTGGTGGAGCGGCCGTCCGGGTCAACCAGCTGTCCCGGCGGGGCTCCGATTGTGGTGGAGCGGCCGCCGGGGTAAAGCAGCCGGCCCGGCCCGGCTCGGGGTGTGGTGGAGCGGCCGCCCGGGAAAGGAGCCCGGCCGGGCCGGGCTCGGTCTGTGGTGCAGCGGCAGCCCGGGTCAACCAGCTGGCCCGGCGGGGCTCCGGTTGTGGTGGAGCCGCCGCCGGGGTAAAGCAGCCGGCCCGGCCGGCTCGGGGTGTGGTGGAGCGGCCGCCCGGGTCAGGAAGCCGGCCCGGCCGGGCTCGGTCTGTGGTGGAGTGGCCGCCCGGGTCAACCAGCTGGCCGGGCAGGGCTCCGGTTGTGGTGGAGCGGCCGCCGGGGTAAAGCAGCCTGCCCGGCCGGGCTGGGGTTGTGGTGGAGCGGCCGCCCGGGTCAGGAGGCCGGCCCGGCCGGGCTGGGTCTCTGGTGGAGCGGCCGCCCTAGTCAACCAGCTGGCCCGGCGGGGCTCCGGTTGTGGTGGAGCCTCCGCCGGGGTAAAGCAGCCGGCGCGGCCCGGCTCGGGGTGTGGTGGAGCGGCCGCCCGGGTCAGGAAGCCGGCCCGGCCGAGCTCGGTCGGTTGTGGAGCGGCTCCCGGGTCAACCAGCTGGCCCGGCGGGGCTCCGGTTGTGGTGGAGCGGCCGCCGGGGTAAAGCAGCCTGCCCGGCCGGGCTGGGGTTGTGGTGGAGCGGCCGCCCGGGTCAGGAGGCCGGCCCGGCCGGGCTCGGTCTCTGGTGGAGCGGCTTCCCTGGTCAACCAGCTGGCCCGGCGGGGCTCCGGTTGTGGTGGAGCGGCCGCCGGGGTAAAGCAGCCAGCCCGGCCCGGCTCGGGGTGTGGTGGGGCGGCCGCCAGGGTCAGGAAGCCGGCCCGGCCGGGCTCGGTCGGTTCTGGAGCGATCGCCCCGGTCAACCAGCTGGCTCGGCGGGGCTGCGGTTGTGGTGGAGCGGCCGCCGGGGTAAAGCAGCCGGCCCGGCCGGGCTGGGGTTGTGGTGGAGCGGCCGCCCGGGTCAGGAGGCCGGCCAGGCCGGTCTCGGTCTGTGGTGGAGCGGCCGCCCGGGTCAACCAGCTTGCCCGGCGCGGCTCCGGTTGTGGTGGAGCGGCCGCCGGGGTAAAGCAGCCGGCCCGGCCGGGCTGGGGTTGTGGTGGAGCGGCCGCCCGGGTCAGGAGGCCGGCCCGGCCGGGCTCGGTCTCTGGTGGAGCGGCCGCCCTGGTCAACCAGCTGGCCCGGCGGGGCTCCGTTTGTGGTGGAGCGGCCGCCAGGGTCAACCAGCTGGCCCGGCGGGGCTCCGGTTGTGGTGGAGCGGCCGCCAGGGTCAACCAGCTGGCCCGGCGGGGCTCCGGTTGTGGTGGAGCGGCCGCCGGGGTAAAGCAGCCGGTCCGGCCCGGCTCGGGGTGTGGTGGAGCGGCCGCCCGGGTAGAAAAGCCGGCCCGGCCGGGCTCGTTCTGTGGTGGAGCGGCCGTCCGGGTCAACCAGCTGTCCCGGCGGGGCTCCGATTGTGGTGGAGCGGCCGCCGGGGTAAAGCAGCCGGCCCGGCCCGGCTCGGGGTGTGGTGGAGCGGCCGCCCGGGAAAGGAGCCCGGCCGGGCCGGGCTCGGTCTGTGGTGCAGCGGCAGCCCGGGTCAACCAGCTGGCCCGGCGGGGCTCCGGTTGTGGTGGAGCCGCCGCCGGGGTAAAGCAGCCGGCCCGGCAGGCTCGGGGTGTGGTGGAGCGGCCGCCCGGGTCAGGAAGCCGGCCCGGCCGGGCTTGGTCTCTGGTGGAGCGGCCGCCCTGGTCAACCAGCTGGCCCGGCGGGGCTCCGGTTGTGGTGGCGCCGCCGCCGGGGTAAAGCAGCCGGCCCGGCCGGCTCGGTCTGTGGTGGAGCGGCCGCCCGGGTCAACCAGCTGGCCCGGCGGGGCTCCGGTTGTGGTGGAGCGGCCGCCGTGGTAAAGCAGCCGGCCCGGCCGGGCTGGGGGTGTGGTGGAGCGGCCGCCCGGGTCAGGAAGCCGGCCCGGCCAAGCTCGGTCGGTTGTGGAGCGGCCGCCCGGGTCAACCAGTTGGCCAGGCGGGGCTCCGGTTGTGGTGGAGCGGCCGCCGGGGTAAAGCAGCCGGCCCGGCCGGGCTGGGGTTGTGGTGGAGCGGCCGCCCGGGTCAGGAGGCCGGCCCGGCCGGGCTCGGTCTCTGGTGGAGCGGCCGCCCTGGTCAACCAGCTGGCCCGGCGTGGCTCCGTTTGTGGTGGAGCGGCCGCCAGGGTCAACCAGCTGGCCCGGCGGGGCTCCGGTTGTGGTGGAGCGGCCGCCAGGGTCAACCAGCTGGCCCGGCGGGGCTCCGGTTGTGGTGGAGCGGCCGCCGGGGTAAAGCAGCCTGCCCGGCCCGGCTCGGGGTGTGGTGGAGCGGCCGCCCGGGTAGGGAAGCCGGCCCGGCCGGGCTCGGTCTGTGGTGGAGCGGCCGTCCGGGTCAACCAGCTGTCCCGGCGGGGCTCCGATTGTGGTGGAGCGGCCGCCGGGGTAAAGCAGCCGGCCCGGCCCGGCTCGGGGTGTGGTGGAGCGGCCGCCCGGGAAAGGAGCCCGGCCGGGCCGGGCTCGGTCTGTGGTGCAGCGGCAGCCCGGGTCAACCAGCTGGCCCGGCGGGGCTCCGGTTGTGGTGGAGCCGCCGCCGGGGTAAAGCAGCCGGCCCGGCCGGCTCGGGGTGTGGTGGAGCGGCCGCCCGGGTCAGGAAGCCGGCCCGGCCGGGCTCGGTTTGTGGTGGAGCGGCCCCCCGGGTCAACCAGCTGGCCCGGCGGGGCCCCGGTTGTGGTGGAGCGGCCGCCGGGGTAAAGCAGCCTGCCCGGCCGGGCTGGGGTTGTGGTGGAGCGGCCGCCCGGGTCAGGAGGCCGGCCCGGCCGGGCTGGGTCTCTGGTGGAGTGGCCGCCCTGGTCAACCAGCTGGCCCGGCGGGGCTCCGGTTGTGGTGGAGCCTCCGCCGGGGTAAAGCAGCCGGCCCGGCCCGGCTCGGGGTGTGGTGGAGCGGCCGCCCGGGTCAGGAAGCCGGCTTGGCCGAGCTCGGTCGGTTGTGGAGCGGCTCCCGGGTCAACCAGCTGGCCCGGCGGGGCTCCGGTTGTGGTGGAGCGGCCGCCGGGGTAAAGCAGCATGCCCGGCCGGGCTGGGGTTGTGGTGGAGCGCCCGCCCGGGTCAGGAGGCCGGCCCGGCCGGGCTCGGTCTCTGGTGGAGCGGCCGCCCTGGTCAACCAGCTGGCCCGGCGGGGCTCCGGTTGTGGTGGAGCGGCCGCCGGGGTAAAGCAGCCGGCCCGGCCCGCCTCGGGGTGTGGTGGAGCGGCCTCCCGGGTCAGGAAGCCGGCCCGGACGGGCTCGGTCGGTTGTGGAGCGGCCGCTCGGGTCAACCAGCTGGCCCGGCGGGGCTCCGTTTGAAGTGGAGCGGCCGCCCGGGTCAGGAGGCCGGCCCGGCCGGGCTGGGTCTGTGGTGGAGCGTCGCCCGGGTCAACCAGCGGGCCCGGCGGGGCTTCGGTCGTTGTGGAGCGGCCGCCTGGGTCAACCAGCTGGCCCGGCGGGGCTCCGGTTGTGGTGGAGCGGCCGCCGGGGTAAAGCAGTCGGCCCGGCCGGGCTGGGGTTGTGGTGGAGCGGCTGCCGGGGTCAGGAAGCCGGCCCGGCCGGGCTCGGTCGGTTGTGGAGCGGCTCCCGGGTCAACCAGCTGGCCCGGCGGGGCTCCGGTTGTGGTGGAGCGGCCGCCTGGGTCAACCAGCTGGCCCGGCGGGGCTCCGGTTGTGGTGGAGCGGCCGCCGGGGTAAAGCAGCCGGCCCGGCCGGGCTGGGGTTGTGGTGGAGCGGCTGCCGGGGTCAGGAAGCCGGCCCGGCCGGGCTCGGTCGGTTGTGGAGCGGCCGCCCGGGTCAACCAGCTGGCCCGGCGGGGCTCCGGTTGTGGTGGAGCGGCCGCCTGGGTCAACCAGCTGGCCCGGCGGGGCTCCGGTTGTGGTGGAGCGGCCGCCGGGGTAAAGCAGCCGGCCCGGCCGGGCTGGGGTTGTGGTGGAGCGGCTGCCGGGGTCAGGAAGCCGGCCCGGCCGGGCTCGGTCGGTTGTGGAGCGGCCGCCCGGGTCAACCAGCTGGCCCGGCGGGGCTCCGGTTGTGGTGGAGCGGCCGCCGGGGTAAAGCAGCCGCCCCGGCCCGGCTCGGGGTGTGGTGGAGCGGCCGCCCGGGTCAGGAAGCCGGCCCGGCCGGGCTCGGTCGGTTGTGGAGCGGCCGCCCGGGTCAACCAGCTGGCCTGGCAGGGCTCCGGTTGTGGTGGAGCGGCCGCCGGGGTAAAGCAGCCGGCCCGGCCCGGCTCGGGGTGTGGTGGAGCGGCCGCCCGGGTCAGGAAGCCGGCCCGGCCGGGCTCGGTCGGTTGTGGAGCGGCCGCCCGGTTCAACCAGCTGGCCCGGCGGGGCTCCGGTTGTGGTGGAGCGGCCGCCGGGGTAAAGCAGCCGGCCCGGCCGGGCTCGGGGTGTGGTGGAGCGGCCGCCCGGGTCAGGAAGCCGGCCCGGCCGAGCTCGGTCGGTTGTGGAGCGGCCGCCCGGGTCAACCAGCTGGCCCGGCGGGGCTCCGGTTGTGGTGGCGCCGCCGCCGGGGTAAAGCAGCCGGCCCGGCCCGGCTCGGGGTGTGGTGGAGCGGCCTCCCGGGTCTGGAAGCCGGCCCGGACGGGCTCGGTCGGTTGTGGAGCGGCCGCTCGGGTCAACCAGCTGGCCCGGCGGGGCTCCATTTGTGGTGGAGCGGCCGCCAGGGTCAACCAGCTGGCCCGGCGGGGCTCCGGTTGTGGTGGAGCGGCCGCCGGGGTAAAGCAGCCGGCCCGGCCGGGCTCGGTCGGTTGTGGAGCGGCCGCCGGGGTCAGGAAGCCGGCCCGGCCGGGCTCGGTCGGTTCTGGAGCGATCGCCCGGGTCAACCAGCTGGCCCAGCGGGGCTCCGGTTGTGGTGGAGCGGCCGCCGGGGTAAAGCAGCCTGCCCGGCCGGGCTGGGTGTGTGGTGGAGCGGCCGCCCGGGTCAGGAGGCCGGCCAGGCCGGGCTCGGTCTCTGGTGGAGCGGCCGCCCTCGTCAACCAGCTGGCCCGGCGGGGCTCCGGTTGTGGTGGAGCCTCCGCCGGGGTAAAGCAGCCGGCGCGGCCCGGCTCGGGGTGTGGTGGAGCGGCCGCCCGGGTCAGGAAGCCGGCCCGGCCGAGCTCGGTCGGTTGTGGAGCGGCTCCCGGGTCAACCAGCTGGCCCGGCGGGGCTCCGGTTGTGGTGGAGCGGCCGCCGGGGTAAAGCAGCCTGCCCGGCCGGGCTGGGGTTGTGGTGGAGCGGCCGCCCGGGTCAGGAGGCCGGCCCGGCCGGGCTCGGTCTCTGGTGGAGCGGCTTCCCTGGTCAACCAGCTGGCCCGGCGGGGCTCCGGTTGTGGTGGAGCGGCCGCCGGGGTAAAGCAGCCAGCCCGGCCCGGCTCGGGGTGTGGTGGGGCGGCCGCCAGGGTCAGGAAGCCGGCCCGGCCGGGCTCGGTCGGTTCTGGAGCGATCGCCCCGGTCAACCAGCTGGCTCGGCGGGGCTGCGGTTGTGGTGGAGCGGCCGCCGGGGTAAAGCAGCCGGCCCGGCCGGGCTGGGGTTGTGGTGGAGCGGCCGCCCGGGTCAGGAGGCCGGCCAGGCCGGTCTCGGTCTGTGGTGGAGCGGCCGCCCGGGTCAACCAGCTTGCCTGGCGCGGCTCCGGTTGTGGTGGAGCGGCCGCCGGGGTAAAGCAGCCGGCCCGGCCGGGCTGGGGTTGTGGTGGAGCGGCCGCCCGGGTCAGGAGGCCGGCCCGGCCGGGCTCGGTCTCTGGTGGAGCGGCCGCCCTGGTCAACCAGCTGGCCCGGCGGGGCTCCGTTTGTGGTGGAGCGGCCGCCAGGGTCAACCAGCTGGCCCGGCGGGGCTCCGGTTGTGGTGGAGCGGCCGCCAGGGTCAACCAGCTGGCCCGGCGGGGCTCCGGTTGTGGTGGAGCGGCCGCCGGGGTAAAGCAGCCGGTCCGGCCCGGCTCGGGGTGTGGTGGAGCGGCCGCCCGGGTAGAAAAGCCGGCCCGGCCGGGCTCGTTCTGTGGTGGAGCGGCCGTCCGGGTCAACCAGCTGTCCCGGCGGGGCTCCGATTGTGGTGGAGCGGCCGCCGGGGTAAAGCAGCCGGCCCGGCCCGGCTCGGGGTGTGGTGGAGCGGCCGCCCGGGAAAGGAGCCCGGCCGGGCCGGGCTCGGTCTGTGGTGCAGCGGCAGCCCGGGTCAACCAGCTGGCCCGGCGGGGCTCCGGTTGTGGTGGAGCCGCCGCCGGGGTAAAGCAGCCGGCCCGGCAGGCTCGGGGTGTGGTGGAGCGGCCGCCCGGGTCAGGAAGCCGGCCCGGCCGGGCTTGGTCTCTGGTGGAGCGGCCGCCCTGGTCAACCAGCTGGCCCGGCGGGGCTCCGGTTGTGGTGGCGCCGCCGCCGGGGTAAAGCAGCCGGCCCGGCCGGCTCGGTCTGTGGTGGAGCGGCCGCCCGGGTCAACCAGCTGGCCCGGCGGGGCTCCGGTTGTGGTGGAGCGGCCGCCGTGGTAAAGCAGCCGGCCCGGCCGGGCTGGGGGTGTGGTGGAGCGGCCGCCCGGGTCAGGAAGCCGGCCCGGCCAAGCTCGGTCGGTTGTGGAGCGGCCGCCCGGGTCAACCAGCTGGCCAGGCGGGGCTCCGGTTGTGGTGGAGCGGCCGCCGGGGTAAAGCAGCCGGCCCGGCCGGGCTGGGGTTGTGGTGGAGCGGCCGCCCGGGTCAGGAGGCCGGCCCGGCCGGGCTCGGTCTCTGGTGGAGCGGCCGCCCTGGTCAACCAGCTGGCCCGGCGTGGCTCCGTTTGTGGTGGAGCGGCCGCCAGGGTCAACCAGCTGGCCCGGCGGGGCTCCGGTTGTGGTGGAGCGGCCGCCAGGGTCAACCAGCTGGCCCGGCGGGGCTCCGGTTGTGGTGGAGCGGCCGCCGGGGTAAAGCAGCCTGCCCGGCCCGGCTCGGGGTGTGGTGGAGCGGCCGCCCGGGTAGGGAAGCCGGCCCGGCCGGGCTCGGTCTGTGGTGGAGCGGCCGTCCGGGTCAACCAGCTGTCCCGGCGGGGCTCCGATTGTGGTGGAGCGGCCGCCGGGGTAAAGCAGCCGGCCCGGCCCGGCTCGGGGTGTGGTGGAGCGGCCGCCCGGGAAAGGAGCCCGGCCGGGCCGGGCTCGGTCTGTGGTGCAGCGGCAGCCCGGGTCAACCAGCTGGCCCGGCGGGGCTCCGGTTGTGGTGGAGCCGCCGCCGGGGTAAAGCAGCCGGCCCGGCCGGCTCGGGGTGTGGTGGAGCGGCCGCCCGGGTCAGGAAGCCGGCCCGGCCGGGCTCGGTTTGTGGTGGAGCGGCCCCCCGGGTCAACCAGCTGGCCCGGCGGGGCCCCGGTTGTGGTGGAGCGGCCGCCGGGGTAAAGCAGCCTGCCCGGCCGGGCTGGGGTTGTGGTGGAGCGGCCGCCCGGGTCAGGAGGCCGGCCCGGCCGGGCTGGGTCTCTGGTGGAGTGGCCGCCCTGGTCAACCAGCTGGCCCGGCGGGGCTCCGGTTGTGGTGGAGCCTCCGCCGGGGTAAAGCAGCCGGCCCGGCCCGGCTCGGGGTGTGGTGGAGCGGCCGCCCGGGTCAGGAAGCCGGCTTGGCCGAGCTCGGTCGGTTGTGGAGCGGCTCCCGGGTCAACCAGCTGGCCCGGCGGGGCTCCGGTTGTGGTGGAGCGGCCGCCGGGGTAAAGCAGCATGCCCGGCCGGGCTGGGGTTGTGGTGGAGCGGCCGCCCGGGTCAGGAGGCCGGCCCGGCCGGGCTCGGTCTCTGGTGGAGCGGCCGCCCTGGTCAACCAGCTGGCCCGGCGGGGCTCCGGTTGTGGTGGAGCGGCCGCCGGGGTAAAGCAGCCGGCCCGGCCCGCCTCGGGGTGTGGTGGAGCGGCCTCCCGGGTCAGGAAGCCGGCCCGGACGGGCTCGGTCGGTTGTGGAGCGGCCGCTCGGGTCAACCAGCTGGCCCGGCGGGGCTCCGTTTGAAGTGGAGCGGCCGCCCGGGTCAGGAGGCCGGCCCGGCCGGGCTGGGTCTGTGGTGGAGCGTCGCCCGGGTCAACCAGCGGGCCCGGCGGGGCTTCGGTCGTTGTGGAGCGGCCGCCTGGGTCAACCAGCTGGCCCGGCGGGGCTCCGGTTGTGGTGGAGCGGCCGCCGGGGTAAAGCAGTCGGCCCGGCCGGGCTGGGGTTGTGGTGGAGCGGCTGCCGGGGTCAGGAAGCCGGCCCGGCCGGGCTCGGTCGGTTGTGGAGCGGCTCCCGGGTCAACCAGCTGGCCCGGCGGGGCTCCGGTTGTGGTGGAGCGGCCGCCTGGGTCAACCAGCTGGCCCGGCGGGGCTCCGGTTGTGGTGGAGCGGCCGCCGGGGTAAAGCAGCCGGCCCGGCCGGGCTGGGGTTGTGGTGGAGCGGCTGCCGGGGTCAGGAAGCCGGCCCGGCCGGGCTCGGTCGGTTGTGGAGCGGCCGCCCGGGTCAACCAGCTGGCCCGGCGGGGCTCCGGTTGTGGTGGAGCGGCCGCCTGGGTCAACCAGCTGGCCCGGCGGGGCTCCGGTTGTGGTGGAGCGGCCGCCGGGGTAAAGCAGCCGGCCCGGCCGGGCTGGGGTTGTGGTGGAGCGGCTGCCGGGGTCAGGAAGCCGGCCCGGCCGGGCTCGGTCGGTTGTGGAGCGGCCGCCCGGGTCAACCAGCTGGCCCGGCGGGGCTCCGGTTGTGGTGGAGCGGCCGCCGGGGTAAAGCAGCCGCCCCGGCCCGGCTCGGGGTGTGGTGGAGCGGCCGCCCGGGTCAGGAAGCCGGCCCGGGCGGGCTCGGTCGGTTGTGGAGCGGCCGCCCGGGTCAACCAGCTGGCCTGGCAGGGCTCCGGTTGTGGTGGAGCGGCCGCCGGGGTAAAGCAGCCGGCCCGGCCCGGCTCGGGGTGTGGTGGAGCGGCCGCCCGGGTCAGGAAGCCGGCCCGGCCGGGCTCGGTCGGTTGTGGAGCGGCCGCCCGGTTCAACCAGCTGGCCCGGCGGGGCTCCGGTTGTGGTGGAGCGGCCGCCGGGGTAAAGCAGCCGGCCCGGCCGGGCTCGGGGTGTGGTGGAGCGGCCGCCCGGGTCAGGAAGCCGGCCCGGCCGAGCTCGGTCGGTTGTGGAGCGGCCGCCCGGGTCAACCAGCTGGCCCGGCGGGGCTCCGGTTGTGGTGGCGCCGCCGCCGGGGTAAAGCAGCCGGCCCGGCCGGCTCGGTCTGTGGTGGAGCGGCCGCCCGGGTCAACCAGCTGGCCCGGCGGGGCTCCGGTTGTGGTGGAGCGGCCGCCGTGGTAAAGCAGCCGGCCCGGCCGGGCTGGGGGTGTGGTGGAGCGGCCGCCCGGGTCAGGAAGCCGGCCCGGCCAAGCTCGGTCGGTTGTGGAGCGGCCGCCCGGGTCAACCAGCTGGCCAGGCGGGGCTCCGGTTGTGGTGGAGCGGCCGCCGGGGTAAAGCAGCCGGCCCGGCCGGGCTGGGGTTGTGGTGGAGCGGCCGCCCGGGTCAGGAGGCCAGCCCGGCCGGGCTCGGTCTCTGGTGGAGCGGCCGCCCTGGTCAACCAGCTGGCCCGGCGTGGCTCCGTTTGTGGTGGAGCGGCCGCCAGGGTCAACCAGCTGGCCCGGCGGGGCTCCGGTTGTGGTGGAGCGGCCGCCGGGGTAAAGCAGCCTGCCCGGCCCGGCTCGGGGTGTGGTGGAGCGGCCGCCCGGGTAGGGAAGCCGGCCCGGCCGGGCTCGGTCTGTGGTGGAGCGGCCGTCCGGGTCAACCAGCTGTCCCGGCGGGGCTCCGATTGTGGTGGAGCGGCCGCCGGGGTAAAGCAGCCGGCCCGGCCCGGCTCGGGGTGTGGTGGAGCGGCCGCCCGGGAAAGGAGCCCGGCCGGGCCGGGCTCGGTCTGTGGTGCAGCGGCAGCCCGGGTCAACCAGCTGGCCCGGCGGGGCTCCGGTTGTGGTGGAGCCGCCGCCGGGGTAAAGCAGCCGGCCCGGCCGGCTCGGGGTGTGGTGGAGCGGCCGCCCGGGTCAGGAAGCCGGCCCGGCCGGGCTCGGTTTGTGGTGGAGCGGCCGCCCGGGTCAACCAGCTGGCCCGGCGGGGCCCCGGTTGTGGTGGAGCGGCCGCCGGGGTAAAGCAGCCTGCCCGGCCGGGCTGGGGTTGTGGTGGAGCGGCCGCCCGGGTCAGGAGGCCGGCCCGGCCGGGCTGGGTCTCTGGTGGAGCGGCCGCCCTGGTCAACCAGCTGGCCCGGCGGGGCTCCGGTTGTGGTGGAGCCTCCGCCGGGGTAAAGCAGCCGGCCCGGCCCGGCTCGGGGTGTGGTGGAGCGGCCGCCCGGGTCAGGAAGCCGGCTTGGCCGAGCTCGGTCGGTTGTGGAGCGGCTCCCGGGTCAACCAGCTGGCCCGGCGGGGCTCCGGTTGTGGTGGAGCGGCCGCCGGGGTAAAGCAGCATGCCCGGCCGGGCTGGGGTTGTGGTGGAGCGGCCGCCCGGGTCAGGAGGCCGGCCCGGCCGGGCTCGGTCTCTGGTGGAGCGGCCGCCCTGGTCAACCAGCTGGCCCGGCGGGGCTCCGGTTGTGGTGGAGCGGCCGCCGGGGTAAAGCAGCCGGCCCGGCCCGCCTCGGGGTGTGGTGGAGCGGCCTCCCGGGTCAGGAAGCCGGCCCGGACGGGCTCGGTCGGTTGTGGAGCGGCCGCTCGGGTCAACCAGCTGGCCCGGCGGGGCTCCGTTTGAAGTGGAGCGGCCGCCCGGGTCAGGAGGCCGGCCCGGCCGGGCTGGGTCTGTGGTGGAGCGTCCGCCCGGGTCAACCAGCGGGCCCGGCGGGGCTTCGGTCGTGGTGGAGCGGCCGCCTGGGTCAACCAGCTGGCCCGGCGGGGCTCCGGTTGTGGTGGAGCGGCCGCCGGGGTAAAGCAGTCGGCCCGGCCGGGCTGGGGTTGTGGTGGAGCGGCTGCCGGGGTCAGGAAGCCGGCCCGGCCGGGCTCGGTCGGTTGTGGAGCGGCTCCCGGGTCAACCAGCTGGCCCGGCGGGGCTCCGGTTGTGGTGGAGCGGCCGCCTGGGTCAACCAGCTGGCCCGGCGGGGCTCCGGTTGTGGTGGAGCGGCCGCCGGGGTAAAGCAGCCGGCCCGGCCGGGCTGGGGTTGTGGTGGAGCGGCTGCCGGGGTCAGGAAGCCGGCCCGGCCGGGCTCGGTCGGTTGTGGAGCGGCCGCCCGGGTCAACCAGCTGGCCCGGCGGGGCTCCGGTTGTGGTGGCGCCGCCGCCGGGGTAAAGCAGCCGGCCCGGCCCGGCTCGGGGTGTGGTGGAGCGGCCTCCCGGGTCTGGAAGCCGGCCCGGACGGGCTCGGTCGGTTGTGGAGCGGCCGCTCGGGTCAACCAGCTGGCCCGGCGGGGCTCCATTTGTGGTGGAGCGGCCGCCAGGGTCAACCAGCTGGCCCGGCGGGGCTCCGGTTGTGGTGGAGCGGCCGCCGGGGTAAAGCAGCCGGCCCGGCCGGGCTCGGTCGGTTGTGGAGCGGCCGCCGGGGTCAGGAAGCCGGCCCGGCCGAGCTCGGTCGGTTGTTGAGCGGCCGCCCGGGTCAACCAGCTGGCCCGGCGGGGCTCCGGTTGTGGTGGAGCGGCCGCCGGGGTAAAGCAGCCGGCCCGACCGGGCTGGGGGTGTGTTGGAGCGGCCGCCCGGGTCAGGAAGCCGGCCCGGCCGGGCTCGGTCGGTTCTGGAGCGATCGCCCGGGTCAACCAGCTGGCCCAGCGGGGCTCCGGTTGTGGTGGAGCGGCCGCCGGGGTAAAGCAGCCTGCCCGGCCGGGCTGGGTGTGTGGTGGAGCGGCCGCCCGGGTCAGGAGGCCGGCCAGGCCGGGCTCGGTCTCTGGTGGAGCGGCCGCCCTCGTCAACCAGCTGGCCCGGCGGGGCTCCGGTTGTGGTGGCGCCGCCGCCGGGGTAAAGCAGCCGGCCCGGCCGGCTCGGGGTGTGGTGGAGCGGCTGCCCGGGTCAGGAAGCCGGCCCGGCCGGGCTCGGTCGGTTGTGGAGCGGACCCCCGGGTCAACCAGCTGGCCCGGCGGGGCTCCGGTTGTGGTGGAGCGGCCGCCGGGGTAAAGCAGCCGGCCCGGCCCGGCTCGGGGTGTGGTGGAGCGGCCGCCCGGGTCAGGAAGCCGGCCCGGCCGAGCTCGGTCGGTTGTGGAGCGGCCGCCCGGGTCAACCAGCTGGCCTGGCGGGGCTCCGGTTGTGGTGGAGCGGCCGCCGGGGTAAAGCAGCCGGCCCGGCCGGGCTCGGGGTGTGGTGGAGCGGCAGCCCGGGTCAGGAGGCCGGCCCTACCGGACTCGGTCGGTTGTGGAGCGGCCGCCCGGGTCAACCAGCTGGCCCGGCGGGGCTCCGTTTGTGGTGGAGCGGCCGCCGGGGTAAAGCAGCCGGCCCGGCCGGGCTCGGGGTGTGGTGGAGTGGCGGCCCGGGTCAGGAGGCCGGCCCGGCCGGGCTGGGTCTGTGGTGGAGCGTCCGCCCGGGTCAACCAGCTGGCCCGGCGGGGCTTCGGTCGTGGTGGAGCGGCCGCCGGGGTAAAGCAGCCGGCCCGGCCCGGCTCGGAGTGTGGTGGAGCGGCCGCCCGGGTCAGGAAGCCGGCCCGGCCGGGCTCGGTCGGTTGTGGAGCGGCTCCCGGGTCAACCAGCTGGCCCGGCGGGGCTCCGGTTGTGGTGGAGCGGCCGCCTGGGTCAACCAGCTGGCCCGGCGGGGGCTCCGGTTGTGGTGGAGCGGCCGCCGGGGTAAAGCAGCCGGCCCGGCCGGGCTGGGGTTGTGGTGGAGCGGCTGCCGGGGTCAGGAAGCCGGCCCGGCCGGGCTCGGTCGGTTGTGGAGCGGCCGCCCGGGTCAACCAGCTGGCCCGGCGGGGCTCCGGTTGTGGTGGAGCGGCCGCCGGGGTAAAGCAGCCGGCCCGGCCCGGCTCCGGGTGTGGTGGAGCGGCCGCCCGGGTCAGGAAGCCGGCCCGGCCGAGCTCGGTCGGTTGTGGAGCGGCCGCCCGGGTCAACCAGCTGGCCTGGCGGGGCTCCGGTTGTGGTGGAGCGGCCGCCGGGGTAAAGCAGCCGGCCCGGCCCGGCTCGGGGTGTGGTGGAGCGGCCGCCCGGGTAAAGCAGCCGGCCCGGCCCGGCTCGGGGTGTGGTGGAGCGGCCGCCCGGGTCAGGAAGCCGGCCCGGCCGGGCTCGGTCGGTTGTGGAGCGGCCGCCCGGGTCAACCAGCTGGCCCGGCGGGGCTCCGGTTGTGGTGGAGCGGCCGCCGGGGTAAAGCAGCCGGCCCGGCCGGGCTCGGGGTGTGGTGGAGCGGCCGCCCGGGTCAGGAAGCCGGCCCGGCCGAGCTCGGTCGGTTGTGGAGCGGCCGCCCGGGTCAACCAGCTGGCCCGGCGGGCCTCCCGTTGTGGTGGAGCGGCCGCCGGGGTAAAGCAGCCGGCCCGGCCGGGCTCGGGGTGTGGTGGAGCGGCCGCCCGGGTCAGGAAGCCGGCCCGGCCGAGCTCGGTCGGTTGTGGAGCGGCTCCCGGGTCAACCAGCTGGCCCGGCGGGGCTCCGGTTGTGGTGGAGCTGCCGCCGGGGTAAAGCAGCCGGCCTGGCCGGGCTGGGGGTGTGGTGGAGCGGCCGCCCGGGTCAGGAAGCCGGCCCGGCCGGACTCGGTCGGTTGTGGAGCGGCCGCCGGGGTCAACCAGCTGGCCCGGCGGGGCTCCGGTTGTGGTGGAGCGGCCGCCGGGGTAAAGCAGCCTGCCCGGCCGGGCTGGGGTTGTGGTGGAGCGGCCGCCGGGGTCAGGAAGCCGGCCCGGCCGGGCTCGGTCGGTTGTGGAGCGGCCGCCCGGGTCAACCAGCTGGCCTGGCGGGGCTCCGGTTGTGGTGGAGCGGCCGCCGGGGTAAAGCAGCCGGCCCGGCCCGCCTCGGGGTGTGGTGGAGCGGCCGCCCGGGTCAGGAAGCCGGCCCGGCCGGGCTCGGTCGGTTGTGGAGCGGCCGCCCGGGTCAACCAGCTGGCCCAACGGGGATCCGGTTGTGGTGGAGCGGCCGCCGGGGTAAAGCAGCCGGCCCGGCCGGGCTCGGGGGGTGGTGGAGCGACCGCCCGGGTCAGGAAGCCGGCCCGGCCGGGCTCGGTCGGTTGTGGAGCGGCCGCCCGGGTCAACCAGCTGGCCCGGCGGGGCTCCGGTTGTGGTGGAGCGGCCGCCGGGGTAAAGCAGCCGGCCCGGCCCGGCTCGGGGTGTGGTGGAGCGGCCGCCCGGGTCAGGAAGCCGGCCCGGCCGGGCTCGGTCGGTTGTGGAGCGGCCGCCCGGGTCAACCAGCTGGCCCGGCGGGGCTCCGGTTGTGGTGGAGCGGCCGCCGGGGTAAAGCAGCCGGCCCGGCCGGGCTCGGGGTGTGGTGGAGCGGCCGCCCGGGTCAGGAAGCCGGCCCGGCCGGGCTCGGTCGGTTGTGGAGCGGCTCCCGGGTCAACCAGCTGGCCCGGCGGGGCTCCGGTTGTGGTGGAGCGGCCGCCGGGGTAAACAGCCGGCCCGGCCGTGCTGGGGGTGTGGTGGAGCGGCCGCCCGGGTCAGGAGGCCGGCCCGGCCAGGCTCGGTCTGTGGTGGAGCGGCCGCCCGGTTCAACCAGCTGGCCCGGCGGGGCTCCGGTTGTGGTGGAGCGGCCGCCGGGGTAAAGCAGCCGGCCCGGCCAAGCTGGGGTTGTGGTGGAGCGGCCGCCGGGGTCAGGAAGCCGGCCCGGCCGGGCTCGGTCGGTTGTGGAGCGGCCGCCCGGGTCAACCAGCTGGCCCGGCGGGGCTCCGGTTGTGGTGGAGCGGCCGCCGGGGTAAAGCAGCCGGCCCGGCCCGGCTCGGGGTGTGATGGAGCGGCCGCCCGGGTCAGGAAGCCGGCCCGGCCGAGCTCGGTCGGTTGTGGAGCGGCCGCCCGGGTCAACCAGCTGGCCTGGCGGGGCTCCGGTAGTGGTGGAGCGGCCGCCGGGGTAAAGCAGCCGGCCCGGCCCGGCTCGGGGTGTGGTGGAGCGGCCGCCCGGGTCAGGAAGCCGGCCCGGCCGGACTCGGTCGGTTGTGGAGCGGCTCCCGGGTCAACCAGCTGGCCCGGCGGGGCTCCGGTTGTGGTGGAGCGGCCCCCGGGGTAAAGCAGCCGGCCCGGCCCGGCTCGGGGTGTGGTGGAGCGGCCGTCCGGGACAGGAAGTTGGCCCGGCCGGGCTCGGTCGGTTGTGGAGCGGCCGCCCGGGTCAACCAGCTGGCCCGGCGGGGCTCCGGTTGTGGTGGAGCGGCCGCCGGGGTAAAGCAGCCGGTCTGGCCGGGCTGGGGTTGTGGTGGAGCGGCCGCCGGGGTCAGGAAGCCGGCCCGGCCGGGCTCGGTCGGTTGTGGAGCGGCCGCCCGGGTCAACCAGCTGGCCTGGCGGGGCTCCGGTTGTGGTGGAGCGGCCGCCGGGGTAAAGCAGCCGGCCCGGCCCGGCTCGGGGTGTGGTGGAGCGCCCGCCCGGGTCAGGAAGCCGGCCCGGCCGGGCTCGGTCGGTGTGGAGCGGCCGCCCGGGTCAACCAGCTGGCCCGACGGGGATCGGGTTGTGGTGGAGCGGCCGCCGGGGTAAAGCAGCCGGCCCGGCCGGGCTCGGGGTGTGGTGGAGCGACCGCCCGGGTCAGGAAGCCGGCCCGGCCGGGCTCGGTCGGTTGTGGAGCGGCCGCCCGGGTCAACCAGCTGGCCCGGCGGGGCTCCGGTTGTGGTGGAGCGGCCGCCGGGGTAAAGCAGCCTGCCCGGCCGGGCTGGGGTTGTGGTGGAGCGGCCGCCCGGGTCAGTAGGCCAGCCCGGCCGGGCTCGGTCTCTGGTGGAGCGGCCGCCCTGGTCAACCAGCTGGCCCGGCGGGGCTCCGGTTGTGGTGGAGCGGCCGCCGGGGTAAAGTAGCCGGCCCGGCCCGGCTCGGGGTGTGGTGGGGCGGCCGCCCGGGTCAGGAAGCTGGCCCGGCCGGGCTCGGTCGGTTCTGGAGCGATCGCCCCGGTCAACCAGCTGTCCCGGCGGGGCTCCGGTTGTGGTGGAGCGGCCGCCGGGGTAAAGCAGCCGGCCCGGCCGGGCTGGGGTTGTGGTGGAGCGGCCGCCCGGGTCAGGAGGCCGGCCAGGCCGGTCTCGGTCTGTGGTGGAGCGGCCGCCCGGGTCAACCAGCTTGCCCGGCGAGGCTCCGGTTGTGGTGGAGCGCCCGCCGGGGTAAAGCAGCCGGCCCGGCCCGCCTCGGGGTGTGGTGGAGCGGCCTCCCGGGTCAGGAAGCCGGCCCGGACGGGCTCGGTCGGTTGTGGAGCGGCCGCTCGGGTCAACCAGCTGGCCCGGCGTGGCTCCGTTTGAAGTGGAGCGGCCGCCCGGGTCAACCAGCTGGCCCGGCCGGGCTCGGGTTGTGGTGGAGCGGCCGCCGGGGTAAAGCAGCCGGCCCGGCCGGGCTGGGGTTGGGGTGGAGCGGCCACCCGCGTCAGGAGGCCGGCCCGGCCGGGCTCGGTCTGTGGTGGAGCGGCCGCCCGGGTCAACCAGCTGGCCCGGCGGGGCTCCGGTTGTGGTGGAGCGGCCGCCGTGGTAAAGCAGCCGGCCCGGCCGGGCTGGGGGTGTGGTGGAGCGGCCGCCTGGGTCAGGAAGCCGGCCCGGCCAAGCTCGGTCGGTTGTGGAGCGGCCGCCCGGGTCAACCAGCTGGCCAGGCGGGGCTCCGGTTGTGGTGGAGCGGCCGCCGGGGTAAAGCAGCCGGCTCGGCCGGGCTGGGGTTGTGGTGGAGCGGCCGCCCGGGTCAGGAGGCCGGCCCGGCCGGTCTCGGTCTCTGGTGGAGCGGCCGCCCTGGTCAACCAGCTGGCCCGGCGGGGCTCCGTTTGTGGTGGAGCGGCCGCCAGGGTCAACCAGCTGGCCCGGCGGGGCTCCGGTTGTGGTGGAGCGGCCGCCAGGGTCAACCAGCTGGCCCGGCGGGGCTCCGGTTGTGGTGGAGCGGCCGCCGGGGTAAAGCAGAAGGCCCGGCCCGGCTCGGGGTGTGGTGGAGCGGCCTCCCGGGTAGGGAAGCCGGCCCGGCCGGGCTCGTTCTGTGGTGGAGCGGCCGTCCGGGTCAACCAGCTGTCCCGGCGGGGCTCCGATTGTGGTGGAGCGGCCGCCGGGGTAAAGCAGCCGGCCCGGCCCGGCTCGGGGTGTGGTGGAGCGGCCGCCCGGGAAAGGAGCCCGGCCGGGCCGGGCTCGGTCTGTGGTGCAGCGGCAGCCCGGGTCAACCAGCTGGCCCGGCGGGGCTCCGGTTGTGGTGGAGCCGCCGCCGGGGTAAAGCAGCCGGCCCGGCCGGCTCGGGGTGTGGTGGAGCGGCCGCCCGGGTCAGGAAGCCGGCCCGGCCGGGCTCGGTCTGTGGTGGAGCGGCCGCCCGGGTCAACCAGCTGGCCCGGCAGGGCTCCGGTTGTGGTGGAGCGGCCGCCGGGGTAAAGCAGCCTGCCCGGCCAGGCTGGGGTTGTGGTGGAGCGGCCGCCCGGGTCAGGAGGCCGGCCCGGCCGGGCTGGGTCTCTGGTGGAGCGGCCGCCCTAGTCAACCAGCTGGCCCGGCGGGGCTCCGGTTGTGGTGGAGCCTCCGCCGGGGTAAAGCAGCCGGCCCGGCCCGGCTCGGGGTGTAGTGGAGCGGCCGCCCGGGTCAGGAAGCCGGCCCGGCCGAGCTCGGTCGGTTGTGGAGCGGCTCCCGGGTCAACCAGCTGGCCCGGCGGGGCTCCGGTTGTGGTGGAGCGGCCGCCGGGGTAAAGCAGCCTGCCCGGCCGGGCTGGGGTTGTGGTGGAGCGGCCGCCCGGGTCAGGAGGCCGGCCCGGCCGGGCTCGGTCTCTGGTGGAGCGGCCGCCCTGGTCAACCAGCTGGCCCGGCGGGGCTCCGGTTGTGGTGGAGCGGCCGCCGGGGTAAAGCAGGCAGCCCGGCCCGGCTCGGGGTGTGGTGGGGCGGCCGCCCGGGTCAGGAAGCCGGCCCGGCCTGGCTCGGTCGGTTCTGGAGCGATCGCCCCGGTCAACCAGCTGGCCCGGCGGGGCTCCGGTTGTGGTGGAGCGGCCGCCGGGGTAAAGCAGCCGGCCCGGCCGGGCTGGGGTTGTGGTGGAGCGGCCGCCCGGGTCAGGAGGCCGGCCAGGCCGGTCTCGGTCTGTGGTGGAGCGGCCGCCCGGGTCAACCAGCTTGCCCGGCGCGGCTCCGGTTGTGGTGGAGCGGCCGCCGGGGTAAAGCAGCCGGCCCGGCCGGGCTGGGGTTGTGGTGGAGCGGCCGCCCGGGTCAGGAGGCCGGCCCGGCCGGGCTCGGTCTCTGGTGGAGCGGCCGCCCTGGTCAACCAGCTGGCCCGGCGGGGCTCCGTTTGTGGTGGAGCGGCCGCCAGGGTCAACCAGCTGGCCCGGCGGGGCTCCGGTTGTGGTGGAGCGGCCGCCAGGGTCAACCAGCTGGCCCGGCGGGGCTCCGGTTGTGGTGGAGCGGCCGCCGGGGTAAAGCAGCCGGCCCGGCCCGGCTCGGGGTGTGGTGGAGCGGCCGCCCGGGTAGGGAAGCCGGCCCGGCCGGGCTCGTTCTGTGGTGGAGCGGCCGTCCGGGTCAACCAGCTGTCCCGGCGGGGCTCCGATTGTGGTGGAGCGGCCGCCGGGGTAAAGCAGCCGGCCCGGCCCGGCTCAGGGTGTGGTGGAGCGGCCGCCCGGGAAAGGAGCCCGGCCGGGCCGGGCTCGGTCTGTGGTGCAGCGGCAGCCCGGGTCAACCAGCTGGCCCGGCGGGGCTCCGGTTGTGGTGGAGCGGCCGCCGGGGTAAAGCAGCCGGCCCGGCCCGGCTCGGGGTGTGGTGGAGCGGCCGCCCGTGTCAGGAAGCCGGCCCGGCCGAGCTCGGTCGGTTGTGGAGCGGCTCCCGGGTCAACCAGCTGGCCCGGCGGGGCTCCGGTTGTGGTGGAGCGGCCGCCGGGGTAAAGCAGCCTGCCCGGCTGGGCTGGGTTTGTGGTGGAGCGGCCGCCCGGGTCAGGAGGCCGGCCCGGCCGGACTCGGTCTCTGGTGGAGCGGCCGCCCTGGTCAACCAGCTGGCCCGGCGGGGCT
This sequence comes from Artibeus lituratus, assembly GCA_038363175.2. Taxonomy (NCBI): domain Eukaryota; kingdom Metazoa; phylum Chordata; class Mammalia; order Chiroptera; family Phyllostomidae; genus Artibeus; species Artibeus lituratus. The sequence continues at coordinate 33,038 of JBAWUR020000118.1, read as the reverse complement.
CCGGTTGTGGTGGAGCGGCCGCCGGGGTAAAGCAGCCGGCCCGGCCCGGCTCGGGGTGTGGTGGAGCGGCCGCCCGGGTCAGGAAGCCGGCCCGGCATAGCTCGGTCGGTTGTGGAGCGGCTCCCGGGTCAACCAGCTGGCCCGGCGGGGATCCGGGTGTGGTGGAGCGGCCGCCGGGGTAAAGCAGCCTGCCCGGCCGGGCTGGGTTTGTGGTGGAGCGGCCGCCCGGGTCAGGAGGCCGGCCCGGGCGGGCTCGGTCTCTGGTGGAGCGGCCGCCCTGGTCAACCAGCTGGCCCGGCGGGGCTCCGGTTGTGGTGGAGCGGCCGCCGGGGTAAAGCAGCCGGCCCGGCCGGGCTGGGGGTGTGGTGGAGCGGCCGCCCGGGTCAGGAAGCCGGCCCGGCCGGGCTCGGTCGGTTCTGGAGCGATCGCCCGGGTCAACCAGCTGGCCCGGCGGGGCTCCGTTTGTGGTGGAGCGGCCGCCAGGGTCAACCAGCTGGACCGGCGGGGCTCCGGTTGTGGTGGAGCGGCCGCCAGGGTCAACCAGCTGGCCCGGCGGGGCTCCGATTGTGGTGGAGCGGCCGCCGGGGTAAAGCAGCCGGCCCGGCCCGGCTCGGGGTGTGGTGGAGCGGCCGCCCGGGTAGGGAAGCCGGCCCGGCCGGGCTCGTTCTGTGGTGGAGCGGCCGTCCGGGTCAACCAGCTGTCCCGGCGGGGCTCCGATTGTGGTGGAGCGGCCGCCGGGGTAAAGCAGCCGGCCCGGCCCGGCTCGGGGTGTGGTTCAGCGGCCGCCCGGGAAAGGAGCCCGGCCGGGCCGGGCTCGGTCTGTGGTGCAGCGGCAGCCCGGGTCAACCAGCTGGCCCGGCGGGGCTCCGGTTGTGGTGGAGCCGCCGCCGGGGTAAAGCAGCCGGCCCGGCCGGCTCGGGGTGTGGTGGAGCGGCCGCCCGGGTCAGGAAGCCGGCCCGGCCGGGCTCGGTCTGTGGTGGAGCGGCCGCCCGGGTCAACCAGCTGGCCGGGCAGGGCTCCGGTTGTGGTGGAGCGGCCGCCGGGGTAAAGCAGCCTGCCCGGCCGGGCTGGGGTTGTGGTGGAGCGGCCGCCCGGGTCAGGAGGCCGGCCCGGCCGGGCTGGGTCTCTGGTGGAGCGGCCGCCCTAGTCAACCAGCTGGCCCGGCGGGGCTCCGGTTGTGGTGGAGCCTCCGCCGGGGTAAAGCAGCCGGCCCGGCCCGGCTCGGGGTGTGGTGGAGCGGCCGCCCGGGTCAGGAAGCCGGCCCGGCCGAGCTCGGTCGGTTGTGGAGCGGCTCCCGGGTCAACCAGCTGGCCCGGCGGGGCTCCGGTTGTGGTGGAGCGGCCGCCGGGGTAAAGCAGCCTGCCCGGCCGGGCTGGGGTTGTGGTGGAGCGGCCGCCCGGGTCAGGAGGCCGGCCCGGCCGGGCTCGGTCTCTGGTGGAGCGGCCGCCCTGGTCAACCAGCTGGCCCGGCGGGGCTCCGGTTGTGGTGGAGCGGCCGCCGGGGTAAAGCAGCCAGCCCGGCCCGGCTCGGGGTGTGGTGGGGCGGCCGCCCGGGTCAGGAAGCCGGCCCGGCCGGGCTCGGTCGGTTCTGGAGCGATCGCCCCAGTCAACCAGCTGGCTCGGCGGGGCTGCGGTTGTGGTGGAGCGGCCGCCGGGGTAAAGCAGCCGGCCCGGCCGGGCTGGGGTTGTGGTGGAGCGGCCGCCCGGGTCAGGAGGCCGGCCAGGCCGGTCTCGGTCTGTGGTGGAGCGGCCGCCCGGGTCAACCAGCTTGCCCGGCGCGGCTCCGGTTGTGGTGGAGCGGCCGCCGGGGTAAAGCAGCCGGCCCGGCCGGGCTGGGGTTGTGGTGGAGCGGCCGCCCGGGTCAGGAGGCCGGCCCGGCCGGGCTCGGTCTCTGGTGGAGCGGCCGCCCTGGTCAACCAGCTGGCCCGGCGGGGCTCCGTTTGTGGTGGAGCGGCCGCCAGGGTCAACCAGCTGGCCCGGCGGGGCTCCGGTTGTGGTGGAGCGGCCGCCAGGGTCAACCAGCTGGCCCGGCGGGGCTCCGGTTGTGGTGGAGCGGCCGCCGGGGTAAAGCAGCCGGTCCGGCCCGGCTCGGGGTGTGGTGGAGCGGCCGCCCGGGTAGAAAAGCCGGCCCGGCCGGGCTCGTTCTGTGGTGGAGCGGCCGTCCGGGTCAACCAGCTGTCCCGGCGGGGCTCCGATTGTGGTGGAGCGGCCGCCGGGGTAAAGCAGCCGGCCCGGCCGGCTCGGGGTGTGGTGGAGCGGCCGCCCGGGTCAGGAAGCCGGCCCGGCCGGGCTCGGTCTCTGGTGGAGCGGCCGCCCTGGTCAACCAGCTGGCCCGGCGGGGCTCCGGTTGTGGTGGCGCCGCCGCCGGGGTAAAGCAGCCGGCCCGGCCGGCTCGGTCTGTGGTGGAGCGGCCGCCCGGGTCAACCAGCTGGCCCGGCGGGGCTCCGGTTGTGGTGGAGCGGCCGCCGTGGTAAAGCAGCCGGCCCGGCCGGGCTGGGGGTGTGGTGGAGCGGCCGCCCGGGTCAGGAAGCCGGCCCGGCCAAGCTCGGTCGGTTGTGGAGCGGCCGCCCGGGTCAACCAGCTGGCCAGGCGGGGCTCCGGTTGTGGTGGAGCGGCCGCCGGGGTAAAGCAGCCGGCCCGGCCGGGCTGGGGTTGTGGTGGAGCGGCCGCCCGGGTCAGGAGGCCGGCCCGGCCGGGCTCGGTCTCTGGTGGAGCGGCCGCCCTGGTCAACCAGCTGGCCCGGCGGGGCTCCGTTTGTGGTGGAGCGGCCGCCAGGGTCAACCAGCTGGCCCGGCGGGGCTCCGGTTGTGGTGGAGCGGCCGCCAGGGTCCACCAGCTGGCCCGGCGGGGCTCCGGTTGTGGTGGAGCGGCCGCCGGGGTAAAGCAGCCGGCCCGGCCCGGCTCGGGGTGTGGTGGAGCGGCCGCCCGGGTAGGGAAGCCGGCCCGGCCGGGCTCGTTCTGTGGTGGAGCGGCCGTCCGGGTCAACCAGCTGTCCCGGCGGGGCTCCGATTGTGGTGGAGCGGCCGCCGGGGTAAAGCAGCCGGCCCGGCCCGGCTCAGGGTGTGGTGGAGCGGCCGCCCGGGAAAGGAGCTTGGCCGGGCCGGGCTCGGTCTGTGGTGCAGCGGCAGCCCGGGTCAACCGCTGGCCCGGCGGGGCTCCGGTTGTGGTGGAGCGGCCGCCGGGGTAAAGCAGCCGGCCCGGCCCGGCTCGGGGTGTGGTGGAGCGGCCGCCCGTGTCAGGAAGCCGGCCCGGCCGAGCTCGGTCGGTTGTGGAGCGGCTCCCGGGTCAACCAGCTGGCCCGGCGGGGCTCCGGTTGTGGTGGAGCGGCCGCCGGGGTAAAGCAGCCTGCCCGGCTGGGCTGGGTTTGTGGTGGAGCGGCCGCCCGGGTCAGGAGGCCGGCCCGGCCGGGCTCGGTCTCTGGTGGAGCGGCCGCCCTGGTCAACCAGGTGGCCCGGCGGGGCTCCGGTTGTGGTGGAGCGGCCGCCGGGGTAAAGCAGCCGGCCCGGCCCGGCTCGGGGTGTGGTGGAGCGGCCGCCCAGGTCAGGAAGCCGGCCCGGCCGAGCTCGGTCGGTTGTGGAGCGGCTCCCGGGTCAACCAGCTGGCCCGGCGGGGCTCCGGGTGTGGTGGAGCGGCCGCCGGGGTAAAGCAGCCTGCCCGGCCGGGCTGGGTTTGTGGTGGAGCGGCCGCCCGGGTCAGGAGGCCGGCCCGGGCGGGCTCGGTCTCTGGTGGAGCGGCCGCCCTGGTCAACCAGCTGGCCCGGCGGGGCTCCGGTTGTGGTGGAGCGGCCGCCGGGGTAAAGCAGCCGGCCCGGCCGGGCTGGGGGTGTGTTGGAGCGGCCGCCCGGGTCAGGAAGCCGGCCCGGCCGGGCTCGGTCGGTTCTGGAGCGATCGCCCGGGTCAACCAGCTGGCCCGGCGGGGCTCCGGTTGTGGTGGAGCAGCCGCCGGGGTAAAGCAGCCGGCCCGGCCCGGCTCGGGGTGTGGTGGAGCGGCCGCCCGGGTCAGGAAGCCGGCCCGGCCGAGCTCGGTCGGTTGTGGAGCGGCTCCCGGGTCAACCAGCTGGCCCGGCGGGGCTCCGGTTGTGGTGGAGCGGCCGCGGGGGTAAAGCAGCCTGCCCGGCCGGGCTGGGTTTGTGGTGGAGCGGCCGCCCGGGTCAGGAGGCCGGCCCGGCCGGGCTCGGTCTCTGGTGGAGCGGCCGCCCTGGTCAACCAGCTGGCCCGGCGGGGCTCCGGTTGTGGTGGAGCGGCCGCCGGGGTAAAGCAGCCGGCCCGGCCCGGCTCGGGGTGTGGTGGAGCGGCCTCCCGGGTCAGGAAGCCGGCCCGGCCGAGCTCGGTCGGTTGTGGAGCGGCTCCCGGGTCAACCAGCTGGCCCGGCGGGGCTCCGGTTGTGGTGGAGCGGCCGCCGGGGTAAAGCAGCCTGCCCGGCCGGGCTGGGGTTGTGGTGGAGCGGCCGCCCGGGTCAGGAGGCCGGCCCGGCCGGGCTCGGTCTCTGGTGGAGCGGCCGCCCTGGTCAACCAGCTGGCCCGGCGGGGCTCCGTTTGTGGTGGAGCGGCCGCCAGGGTCAACCAGCTGGACCGGCGGGGCTCCGGTTGTGGTGGAGCGGCCGCCAGGGTCAACCAGCTGGCCCGGCGGGGCTCCGATTGTGGTGGAGCGGCCGCCGGGGTAAAGCAGCCGGCCCGGCCCGGCTCGGGGTGTGGTGGAGCGGCCGCCCGGGTAGGGAAGTCGGCCCGGCCGGGCTCGTTCTGTGGTGGAGCGGCCGTCCGGGTCAACCAGCTGTCCCGGCGGGGCTCCGATTGTGGTGGAGCGGCCGCCGGGGTAAAGCAGCCGGCCCGGCCCGGCTCGGGGTGTGGTGGAGCGGCCGCCCGGGAAAGGAGCCCGGCCGGGCCGGGCTCGGTCTGTGGTGCAGCGGCAGCCCGGGTCAACCAGCTGGCCCGGCGGGGCTCCGGTTGTGGTGGAGCCGCCGCCGGGGTAAAGCAGCCGGCCCGGCCGGCTCGGGGTGTGGTGGAGCGGCCGCCCGGGTCAGGAAGCCGGCCCGGCCGGGCTCGGTCTGTGGTGGAGTGGCCGCCCGGGTCAACCAGCTGGCCGGGCAGGGCTCCGGTTGTGGTGGAGCGGCCGCCGGGGTAAAGCAGCCTGCCCGGCCGGGCTGGGGTTGTGGTGGAGCGGCCGCCCGGGTCAGGAGGCCGGCCCGGCCGGGCTGGGTCTCTGGTGGAGCGGCCGCCTTAGTCAACCAGCTGGCCCGGCGGGGCTCCGGTTGTGGTGGAGCCTCCGCCGGGGTAAAGCAGCCGGCCCGGCCCGGCTCGGGGTGTGGTGGAGCGGCCGCCCGGGTCAGGAAGCCGGCCCGGCCGAGCTCGGTCGGTTGTGGAGCGGCTCCCGGGTCAACCAGCTGGCCCGGTGGGGCTCCGGTTGTGGTGGAGCGGCCGCCGGGGTAAAGCAGCCTGCCCGGCCGGGCTGGGGTTGTGGTGGAGCGGCCGCCCGGGTCAGGAGGCCGGCCCGGCCGGGCTCGGTCTCTGGTGGAGCGGCCGCCCTGGTCAACCAGCTGGCCCGGCGGGGCTCCGGTTGTGGTGGAGCGGCCGCCGGGGTAAAGCAGCCAGCCCGGCCCGGCTCGGGGTGTGGTGGGGCGGCCGCCAGGGTCAGGAAGCCGGCCCGGCCGGGCTCGGTCGGTTCTGGAGCGATCGCCCCGGTCAACCAGCTGGCTCGGCGGGGCTGCGGTTGTGGTGGAGCGGCCGCCGGGGTAAAGCAGCCGGCCCGGCCGGGCTGGGGTTGTGGTGGAGCGGCCGCCCGGGTCAGGAGGCCGGCCAGGCCGGTCTCGGTCTGTGGTGGAGCGGCCGCCCGGGTCAACCAGCTTGCCCGGCGCGGCTCCGGTTGTGGTGGAGCGGCCGCCGGGGTAAAGCAGCCGGCCCGGCCGGGCTGGGGTTGTGGTGGAGCGGCCGCCCGGGTCAGGAGGCCGGCCCGGCCGGGCTCGGTCTCTGGTGGAGCGGCCGCCCTGGTCAACCAGCTGGCCCGGCGGGGCTCCGTTTGTGGTGGAGCGGCCGCCAGGGTCAACCAGCTGGCCCGGCGGGGCTCCGGTTGTGGTGGAGCGGCCGCCAGGGTCAACCAGCTGGCCCGGCGGGGCTCCGGTTGTGGTGGAGCGGCCGCCGGGGTAAAGCAGCCGGTCCGGCCCGGCTCGGGGTGTGGTGGAGCGGCCGCCCGGGTAGAAAAGCCGGCCCGGCCGGGCTCGTTCTGTGGTGGAGCGGCCGTCCGGGTCAACCAGCTGTCCCGGCGGGGCTCCGATTGTGGTGGAGCGGCCGCCGGGGTAAAGCAGCCGGCCCGGCCCGGCTCGGGGTGTGGTGGAGCGGCCGCCCGGGAAAGGAGCCCGGCCGGGCCGGGCTCGGTCTGTGGTGCAGCGGCAGCCCGGGTCAACCAGCTGGCCCGGCGGGGCTCCGGTTGTGGTGGAGCCGCCGCCGGGGTAAAGCAGCCGGCCCGGCCGGCTCGGGGTGTGGTGGAGCGGCCGCCCGGGTCAGGAAGCCGGCCCGGCCGGGCTCGGTCTCTGGTGGAGCGGCCGCCCTGGTCAACCAGCTGGCCCGGCGGGGCTCCGGTTGTGGTGGCGCCGCCGCCGGGGTAAAGCAGCCGGCCCGGCCGGCTCGGTCTGTGGTGGAGCGGCCGCCCGGGTCAACCAGCTGGCCCGGCGGGGCTCCGGTTGTGGTGGAGCGGCCGCCGTGGTAAAGCAGCCGGCCCGGCCGGGCTGGGGGTGTGGTGGAGCGGCCGCCCGGGTCAGGAAGCCGGCCCGGCCAAGCTCGGTCGGTTGTGGAGCGGCCGCCCGGGTCAACCAGCTGGCCAGGCGGGGCTCCGGTTGTGGTGGAGCGGCCGCCGGGGTAAAGCAGCCGGCCCGGCCGGGCTGGGGTTGTGGTGGAGCGGCCGCCCGGGTCAGGAGGCCGGCCCGGCCGGGCTCGGTCTCTGGTGGAGCGGCCGCCCTGGTCAACCAGCTGGCCCGGCGGGGCTCCGTTTGTGGTGGAGCGGCCGCCAGGGTCAACCAGCTGGCCCGGCGGGGGCTCCGGTTGTGGTGGAGCGGCCGCCAGGGTCCACCAGCTGGCCCGGCGGGGCTCCGGTTGTGGTGGAGCGGCCGCCGGGGTAAAGCAGCCGGCCCGGCCCGGCTCGGGGTGTGGTGGAGCGGCCGCCCGGGTAGGGAAGCCGGCCCGGCCGGGCTCGTTCTGTGGTGGAGCGGCCGTCCGGGTCAACCAGCTGTCCCGGCGGGGCTCCGATTGTGGTGGAGCGGCCGCCGGGGTAAAGCAGCCGGCCCGGCCCGGCTCAGGGTGTGGTGGAGCGGCCGCCCGGGAAAGGAGCCCGGCCGGGCCGGGCTCGGTCTGTGGTGCAGCGGCAGCCCGGGTCAACCGCTGGCCCGGCGGGGCTCCGGTTGTGGTGGAGCGGCCGCCGGGGTAAAGCAGCCGGCCCGGCCCGGCTCGGGGTGTGGTGGAGCGGCCGCCCGTGTCAGGAAGCCGGCCCGGCCGAGCTCGGTCGGTTGTGGAGCGGCTCCCGGGTCAACCAGCTGGCCCGGCGGGGCTCCGGTTGTGGTGGAGCGGCCGCCCGGGTCAGGAGGCCGGCCCGGCCGGGCTCGGTCGGTTCTGGAGCGATCGCCCCAGTCAACCAGCTGGCTCGGCGGGGCTGCGGTTGTGGTGGAGCGGCCGCCGGGGTAAAGCAGCCGGCCCGGCCGGGCTGGGGTTGTGGTGGAGCGGCCGCCCGGGTCAGGAGGCCGGCCAGGCCGGTCTCGGTCTGTGGTGGAGCGGCCGCCCGGGTCAACCAGCTTGCCCGGCGCGGCTCCGGTTGTGGTGGAGCGGCCGCCGGGGTAAAGCAGCCGGCCCGGCCGGGCTGGGGTTGTGGTGGAGCGGCCGCCCGGGTCAGGAGGCCGGCCCGGCCGGGCTCGGTCTCTGGTGGAGCGGCCGCCCTGGTCAACCAGCTGGCCCGGCGGGGCTCCGTTTGTGGTGGAGCGGCCGCCAGGGTCAACCAGCTGGCCCGGCGGGGCTCCGGTTGTGGTGGAGCGGCCGCCAGGGTCAACCAGCTGGCCCGGCGGGGCTCCGGTTGTGGTGGAGCGGCCGCCGGGGTAAAGCAGCCGGTCCGGCCCGGCTCGGGGTGTGGTGGAGCGGCCGCCCGGGTAGAAAAGCCGGCCCGGCCGGGCTCGTTCTGTGGTGGAGCGGCCGTCCGGGTCAACCAGCTGTCCCGGCGGGGCTCCGATTGTGGTGGAGCGGCCGCCGGGGTAAAGCAGCCGGCCCGGCCCGGCTCGGGGTGTGGTGGAGCGGCCGCCCGGGAAAGGAGCCCGGCCGGGCCGGGCTCGGTCTGTGGTGCAGCGGCAGCCCGGGTCAACCAGCTGGCCCGGCGGGGCTCCGGTTGTGGTGGAGCCGCCGCCGGGGTAAAGCAGCCGGCCCGGCCGGCTCGGGGTGTGGTGGAGCGGCCGCCCGGGTCAGGAAGCCGGCCCGGCCGGGCTCGGTCTCTGGTGGAGCGGCCGCCCTGGTCAACCAGCTGGCCCGGCGGGGCTCCGGTTGTGGTGGCGCCGCCGCCGGGGTAAAGCAGCCGGCCCGGCCGGCTCGGTCTGTGGTGGAGCGGCCGCCCGGGTCAACCAGCTGGCCCGGCGGGGCTCCGGTTGTGGTGGAGCGGCCGCCGTGGTAAAGCAGCCGGCCCGGCCGGGCTGGGGGTGTGGTGGAGCGGCCGCCCGGGTCAGGAAGCCGGCCCGGCCAAGCTCGGTCGGTTGTGGAGCGGCCGCCCGGGTCAACCAGCTGGCCAGGCGGGGCTCCGGTTGTGGTGGAGCGGCCGCCGGGGTAAAGCAGCCGGCCCGGCCGGGCTGGGGTTGTGGTGGAGCGGCCGCCCGGGTCAGGAGGCCGGCCCGGCCGGGCTCGGTCTCTGGTGGAGCGGCCGCCCTGGTCAACCAGCTGGCCCGGCGGGGCTCCGTTTGTGGTGGAGCGGCCGCCAGGGTCAACCAGCTGGCCCGGCGGGGCTCCGGTTGTGGTGGAGCGGCCGCCAGGGTCCACCAGCTGGCCCGGCGGGGCTCCGGTTGTGGTGGAGCGGCCGCCGGGGTAAAGCAGCCGGCCCGGCCCGGCTCGGGGTGTGGTGGAGCGGCCGCCCGGGTAGGGAAGCCGGCCCGGCCGGGCTCGTTCTGTGGTGGAGCGGCCGTCCGGGTCAACCAGCTGTCCCGGCGGGGCTCCGATTGTGGTGGAGCGGCCGCCGGGGTAAAGCAGCCGGCCCGGCCCGGCTCAGGGTGTGGTGGAGCGGCCGCCCGGGAAAGGAGCCCGGCCGGGCCGGGCTCGGTCTGTGGTGCAGCGGCAGCCCGGGTCAACCGCTGGCCCGGCGGGGCTCCGGTTGTGGTGGAGCGGCCGCCGGGGTAAAGCAGCCGGCCCGGCCCGGCTCGGGGTGTGGTGGAGCGGCCGCCCGTGTCAGGAAGCCGGCCCGGCCGAGCTCGGTCGGTTGTGGAGCGGCTCCCGGGTCAACCAGCTGGCCCGGCGGGGCTCCGGTTGTGGTGGAGCGGCCGCCGGGGTAAAGCAGCCTGCCCGGCTGGGCTGGGTTTGTGGTGGAGCGGCCGCCCGGGTCAGGAGGCCGGCCCGGCCGGGCTCGGTCTCTGGTGGAGCGGCCGCCCTGGTCAACCAGGTGGCCCGGCGGGGCTCCGGTTGTGGTGGAGCGGCCGCCGGGGTAAAGCAGCCGGCCCGGCCCGGCTCGGGGTGTGGTGGAGCGGCCGCCCAGGTCAGGAAGCCGGCCCGGCCGAGCTCGGTCGGTTGTGGAGCGGCTCCCGGGTCAACCAGCTGGCCCGGCGGGGCTCCGGGTGTGGTGGAGCGGCCGCCGGGGTAAAGCAGCCTGCCCGGCCGGGCTGGGTTTGTGGTGGAGCGGCCGCCCGGGTCAGGAGGCCGGCCCGGGCGGGCTCGGTCTCTGGTGGAGCGGCCGCCCTGGTCAACCAGCTGGCCCGGCGGGGCTCCGGTTGTGGTGGAGCGGCCGCCGGGGTAAAGCAGCCGGCCCGGCCGGGCTGGGGGTGTGTTGGAGCGGCCGCCCGGGTCAGGAAGCCGGCCCGGCCGGGCTCGGTCGGTTCTGGAGCGATCGCCCGGGTCAACCAGCTGGCCCGGCGGGGCTCCGGTTGTGGTGGAGCAGCCGCCGGGGTAAAGCAGCCGGCCCGGCCCGGCTCGGGGTGTGGTGGAGCGGCCGCCCGGGTCAGGAAGCCGGCCCGGCCGAGCTCGGTCGGTTGTGGAGCGGCTCCCGGGTCAACCAGCTGGCCCGGCGGGGCTCCGGTTGTGGTGGAGCGGCCGCGGGGGTAAAGCAGCCTGCCCGGCCGGGCTGGGTTTGTGGTGGAGCGGCCGCCCGGGTCAGGAGGCCGGCCCGGCCGGGCTCGGTCTCTGGTGGAGCGGCCGCCCTGGTCAACCAGCTGGCCCGGCGGGGCTCCGGTTGTGGTGGAGCGGCCGCCGGGGTAAAGCAGCCGGCCCGGCCCGGCTCGGGGTGTGGTGGAGCGGCCTCCCGGGTCAGGAAGCCGGCCCGGCCGAGCTCGGTCGGTTGTGGAGCGGCTCCCGGGTCAACCAGCTGGCCCGGCGGGGCTCCGGTTGTGGTGGAGCGGCCGCCGGGGTAAAGCAGCCTGCCCGGCCGGGCTGGGGTTGTGGTGGAGCGGCCGCCCGGGTCAGGAGGCCGGCCCGGCCGGGCTCGGTCTCTGGTGGAGCGGCCGCCCTGGTCAACCAGCTGGCCCGGCGGGGCTCCGTTTGTGGTGGAGCGGCCGCCAGGGTCAACCAGCTGGACCGGCGGGGCTCCGGTTGTGGTGGAGCGGCCGCCAGGGTCAACCAGCTGGCCCGGCGGGGCTCCGATTGTGGTGGAGCGGCCGCCGGGGTAAAGCAGCCGGCCCGGCCCGGCTCGGGGTGTGGTGGAGCGGCCGCCCGGGTAGGGAAGTCGGCCCGGCCGGGCTCGTTCTGTGGTGGAGCGGCCGTCCGGGTCAACCAGCTGTCCCGGCGGGGCTCCGATTGTGGTGGAGCGGCCGCCGGGGTAAAGCAGCCGGCCCGGCCCGGCTCGGGGTGTGGTGGAGCGGCCGCCCGGGAAAGGAGCCCGGCCGGGCCGGGCTCGGTCTGTGGTGCAGCGGCAGCCCGGGTCAACCAGCTGGCCCGGCGGGGCTCCGGTTGTGGTGGAGCCGCCGCCGGGGTAAAGCAGCCGGCCCGGCCGGCTCGGGGTGTGGTGGAGCGGCCGCCCGGGTCAGGAAGCCGGCCCGGCCGGGCTCGGTCTGTGGTGGAGTGGCCGCCCGGGTCAACCAGCTGGCCGGGCAGGGCTCCGGTTGTGGTGGAGCGGCCGCCGGGGTAAAGCAGCCTGCCCGGCCGGGCTGGGGTTGTGGTGGAGCGGCCGCCCGGGTCAGGAGGCCGGCCCGGCCGGGCTGGGTCTCTGGTGGAGCGGCCGCCTTAGTCAACCAGCTGGCCCGGCGGGGCTCCGGTTGTGGTGGAGCCTCCGCCGGGGTAAAGCAGCCGGCCCGGCCCGGCTCGGGGTGTGGTGGAGCGGCCGCCCGGGTCAGGAAGCCGGCCCGGCCGAGCTCGGTCGGTTGTGGAGCGGCTCCCGGGTCAACCAGCTGGCCCGGCGGGGCTCCGGTTGTGGTGGAGCGGCCGCCGGGGTAAAGCAGCCTGCCCGGCCGGGCTGGGGTTGTGGTGGAGCGGCCGCCCGGGTCAGGAGGCCGGCCCGGCCGGGCTCGGTCTCTGGTGGAGCGGCCGCCCTGGTCAACCAGCTGGCCCGGCGGGGCTCCGGTTGTGGTGGAGCGGCCGCCGGGGTAAAGCAGCCAGCCCGGCCCGGCTCGGGGTGTGGTGGGGCGGCCGCCAGGGTCAGGAAGCCGGCCCGGCCGGGCTCGGTCGGTTCTGGAGCGATCGCCCCGGTCAACCAGCTGGCTCGGCGGGGCTGCGGTTGTGGTGGAGCGGCCGCCGGGGTAAAGCAGCCGGCCCGGCCGGGCTGGGGTTGTGGTGGAGCGGCCGCCCGGGTCAGGAGGCCGGCCAGGCCGGTCTCGGTCTGTGGTGGAGCGGCCGCCCGGGTCAACCAGCTTGCCCGGCGCGGCTCCGGTTGTGGTGGAGCGGCCGCCGGGGTAAAGCAGCCGGCCCGGCCGGGCTGGGGTTGTGGTGGAGCGGCCGCCCGGGTCAGGAGGCCGGCCCGGCCGGGCTCGGTCTCTGGTGGAGCGGCCGCCCTGGTCAACCAGCTGGCCCGGCGGGGCTCCGTTTGTGGTGGAGCGGCCGCCAGGGTCAACCAGCTGGCCCGGCGGGGCTCCGGTTGTGGTGGAGCGGCCGCCAGGGTCAACCAGCTGGCCCGGCGGGGCTCCGGTTGTGGTGGAGCGGCCGCCGGGGTAAAGCAGCCGGTCCGGCCCGGCTCGGGGTGTGGTGGAGCGGCCGCCCGGGTAGAAAAGCCGGCCCGGCCGGGCTCGTTCTGTGGTGGAGCGGCCGTCCGGGTCAACCAGCTGTCCCGGCGGGGCTCCGATTGTGGTGGAGCGGCCGCCGGGGTAAAGCAGCCGGCCGGGCCCGGCTCGGGGTGTGGTGGAGCGGCCGCCCGGGAAAGGAGCCCGGCCGGGCCGGGCTCGGTCTGTGGTGCAGCGGCAGCCCGGGTCAACCAGCTGGCCCGGCGGGGCTCCGGTTGTGGTGGAGCCGCCGCCGGGGTAAAGCAGCCGGCCCGGCCGGCTCGGGGTGTGGTGGAGCGGCCGCCCGGGTCAGGAAGCCGGCCCGGCCGGGCTCGGTCTCTGGTGGAGCGGCCGCCCTGGTCAACCAGCTGGCCCGGCGGGGCTCCGGTTGTGGTGGCGCCGCCGCCGGGGTAAAGCAGCCGGCCCGGCCGGCTCGGTCTGTGGTGGAGCGGCCGCCCGGGTCAACCAGCTGGCCCGGCGGGGCTCCGGTTGTGGTGGAGCGGCCGCCGTGGTAAAGCAGCCGGCCCGGCCGGGCTGGGGGTGTGGTGGAGCGGCCGCCCGGGTCAGGAAGCCGGCCCGGCCAAGCTCGGTCGGTTGTGGAGCGGCCGCCCGGGTCAACCAGCTGGCCAGGCGGGGCTCCGGTTGTGGTGGAGCGGCCGCCGGGGTAAAGCAGCCGGCCCGGCCGGGCTGGGGTTGTGGTGGAGCGGCCGCCCGGGTCAGGAGGCCGGCCCGGCCGGGCTCGGTCTCTGGTGGAGCGGCCGCCCTGGTCAACCAGCTGGCCCGGCGTGGCTCCGTTTGTGGTGGAGCGGCCGCCAGGGTCAACCAGCTGGCCCGGCGGGGCTCCGGTTGTGGTGGAGCGGCCGCCAGGGTCAACCAGCTGGCCCGGCGGGGCTCCGGTTGTGGTGGAGCGGCCGCCGGGGTAAAGCAGCCTGCCCGGCCCGGCTCGGGGTGTGGTGGAGCGGCCGCCCGGGTAGGGAAGCCGGCCCGGCCGGGCTCGGTCTGTGGTGGAGCGGCCGTCCGGGTCAACCAGCTGTCCCGGCGGGGCTCCGATTGTGGTGGAGCGGCCGCCGGGGTAAAGCAGCCGGCCCGGCCCGGCTCGGGGTGTGGTGGAGCGGCCGCCCGGGAAAGGAGCCCGGCCGGGCCGGGCTCGGTCTGTGGTGCAGCGGCAGCCCGGGTCAACCAGCTGGCCCGGCGGGGCTCCGGTTGTGGTGGAGCCGCCGCCGGGGTAAAGCAGCCGGCCCGGCCGGCTCGGGGTGTGGTGGAGCGGCCGCCCGGGTCAGGAAGCCGGCCCGGCCGGGCTCGGTTTGTGGTGGAGCGGCCGCCCGGGTCAACCAGCTGGCCCGGCGGGGCCCCGGTTGTGGTGGAGCGGCCGCCGGGGTAAAGCAGCCTGCCCGGCCGGGCTGGGGTTGTGGTGGAGCGGCCGCCCGGGTCAGGAGGCCGGCCCGGCCGGGCTGGGTCTCTGGTGGAGCGGCCGCCCTGGTCAACCAGCTGGCCCGGCGGGGCTCCGGTTGTGGTGGAGCCTCCGCCGGGGTAAAGCAGCCGGCCCGGCCCGGCTCGGGGTGTGGTGGAGCGGCCGCCCGGGTCAGGAAGCCGGCTTGGCCGAGCTCGGTCGGTTGTGGAGCGGCTCCCGGGTCAACCAGCTGGCCCGGCGGGGCTCCGGTTGTGGTGGAGCGGCCGCCGGGGTAAAGCAGCATGCCCGGCCGGGCTGGGGTTGTGGTGGAGCGGCCGCCCGGGTCAGGAGGCCGGCCCGGCCGGGCTCGGTCTCTGGTGGAGCGGCCGCCCTGGTCAACCAGCTGGCCCGGCGGGGCTCCGGTTGTGGTGGAGCGGCCGCCGGGGTAAAGCAGCCGGCCCGGCCCGCCTCGGGGTGTGGTGGAGCGGCCTCCCGGGTCAGGAAGCCGGCCCGGACGGGCTCGGTCGGTTGTGGAGCGGCCGCTCGGGTCAACCAGCTGGCCCGGCGGGGCTCCGTTTGAAGTGGAGCGGCCGCCCGGGTCAGGAGGCCGGCCCGGCCGGGCTGGGTCTGTGGTGGAGCGTCCGCCCGGGTCAACCAGCGGGCCCGGCGGGGCTTCGGTCGTGGTGGAGCGGCCGCCTGGGTCAACCAGCTGGCCCGGCGGGGCTCCGGTTGTGGTGGAGCGGCCGCCGGGGTAAAGCAGTCGGCCCGGCCGGGCTGGGGTTGTGGTGGAGCGGCTGCCGGGGTCAGGAAGCCGGCCCGGCCGGGCTCGGTCGGTTGTGGAGCGGCTCCCGGGTCAACCAGCTGGCCCGGCGGGGCTCCGGTTGTGGTGGAGCGGCCGCCTGGGTCAACCAGCTGGCCCGGCGGGGCTCCGGTTGTGGTGGAGCGGCCGCCGGGGTAAAGCAGCCGGCCCGGCCGGGCTGGGGTTGTGGTGGAGCGGCTGCCGGGGTCAGGAAGCCGGCCCGGCCGGGCTCGGTCGGTTGTGGAGCGGCCGCCCGGGTCAACCAGCTGGCCCGGCGGGGCTCCGGTTGTGGTGGAGCGGCCGCCTGGGTCAACCAGCTGGCCCGGCGGGGCTCCGGTTGTGGTGGAGCGGCCGCCGGGGTAAAGCAGCCGGCCCGGCCGGGCTGGGGTTGTGGTGGAGCGGCTGCCGGGGTCAGGAAGCCGGCCCGGCCGGGCTCGGTCGGTTGTGGAGCGGCCGCCCGGGTCAACCAGCTGGCCCGGCGGGGCTCCGGTTGTGGTGGAGCGGCCGCCGGGGTAAAGCAGCCGCCCCGGCCCGGCTCGGGGTGTGGTGGAGCGGCCGCCCGGGTCAGGAAGCCGGCCCGGCCGGGCTCGGTCGGTTGTGGAGCGGCCGCCCGGGTCAACCAGCTGGCCTGGCAGGGCTCCGGTTGTGGTGGAGCGGCCGCCGGGGTAAAGCAGCCGGCCCGGCCCGGCTCGGGGTGTGGTGGAGCGGCCGCCCGGGTCAGGAAGCCGGCCCGGCCGGGCTCGGTCGGTTGTGGAGCGGCCGCCCGGGTCAACCAGCTGGCCCGGCGGGGCTCCGGTTGTGGTGGAGCGGCCGCGGGGGTAAAGCAGCCTGCCCGGCCGGGCTGGGTTTGTGGTGGAGCGGCCGCCCGGGTCAGGAGGCCGGCCCGGCCGGGCTCGGTCTCTGGTGGAGCGGCCGCCCTGGTCAACCAGCTGGCCCGGCGGGGCTCCGGTTGTGGTGGAGCGGCCGCCGGGGTAAAGCAGCCGGCCCGGCCCGGCTCGGGGTGTGGTGGAGCGGCCTCCCGGGTCAGGAAGCCGGCCCGGCCGAGCTCGGTCGGTTGTGGAGCGCCTCCCGGGTCAACCAGCTGGCCCGGCGGGGCTCCGGTTGTGGTGGAGCGGCCGCCGGGGTAAAGCAGCCTGCCCGGCCGGGCTGGGGTTGTGGTGGAGCGGCCGCCCGGGTCAGGAGGCCGGCCCGGCCGGGCTCGGTCTCTGGTGGAGCGGCCGCCCTGGTCAACCAGCTGGCCCGGCGGGGCTCCGATTGTGGTGGAGCGGCCGCCAGGGTCAACCAGCTGGCCCGGCGGGGCTCCGATTGTGGTGGAGCGGCCGCCGGGGTAAAGCAGCCGGCCCGGCCCGGCTCGGGGTGTGGTGGAGCGGCCGCCCGGGTAGGGAAGTCGGCCCGGCCGGGCTCGTTCTGTGGTGGAGCGGCCGTCCGGGTCAACCAGCTGTCCCGGCGGGGCTCCGATTGTGGTGGAGCGGCCGCCGGGGTAAAGCAGCCGGCCCGGCCCGGCTCGGGGTGTGGTGGAGCGGCCGCCCGGGAAAGGAGCCCGGCCGGGCCGGGCTCGGTCTGTGGTGCAGCGGCAGCCCGGGTCAACCAGCTGGCCCGGCGGGGCTCCGGTTGTGGTGGAGCAGCCGCCGGGGTAAAGCAGCCGGCCCGGCCCGGCTCGGGGTGTGGTGGAGCGGCCGCCCGGGTCAGGAAGCCGGCCCGGCCGAGCTCGGTCGGTTGTGGAGCGGCTCCCGGGTCAACCAGCTGGCCCGGCGGGGCTCCGGTTGTGGTGGAGCGGCCGCGGGGGTAAAGCAGCCTGCCCGGCCGGGCTGGGTTTGTGGTGGAGCGGCCGCCCGGGTCAGGAGGCCGGCCCGGCCGGGCTCGGTCTCTGGTGGAGCGGCCGCCCTGGTCAACCAGCTGGCCCGGCGGGGCTCCGGTTGTGGTGGAGCGGCCGCCGGGGTAAAGCAGCCGGCCCGGCCCGGCTCGGGGTGTGGTGGAGCGGCCTCCCGGGTCAGGAAGCCGGCCCGGCCGAGCTCGGTCGGTTGTGGAGCGGCTCCCGGGTCAACCAGCTGGCCCGGCGGGGCTCCGGTTGTGGTGGAGCGGCCGCCGGGGTAAAGCAGCCTGCCCGGCCGGGCTGGGGTTGTGGTGGAGCGGCCGCCCGGGTCAGGAGGCCGGCCCGGCCGGGCTCGGTCTCTGGTGGAGCGGCCGCCCTGGTCAACCAGCTGGCCCGGCGGGGCTCCGTTTGTGGTGGAGCGGCCGCCAGGGTCAACCAGCTGGACCGGCGGGGCTCCGGTTGTGGTGGAGCGGCCGCCAGGGTCAACCAGCTGGCCCGGCGGGGCTCCGATTGTGGTGGAGCGGCCGCCGGGGTAAAGCAGCCGGCCCGGCCCGGCTCGGGGTGTGGTGGAGCGGCCGCCCGGGTCAACCAGCTGGCCCGGCGGGGCTCCGGTTGTGGTGGAGCGGCCGCCGGGGTAAAGCAGCCGGCCCGGCCGGGCTGGGGTTGTGGTGGAGCGGCCGCCGGGATCAGGAAGCCGGCCCGGCCGGGCTCGGTCGGTTGTGGAGCGGCCGCCCGGGTCAACCAGCTGGCCCGGCGGGGCTCCGGTTGTGGTGGAGCGGCCGCTGGGGTAAAGCAGCCGGCCCGGCCCGGCTCGGGGTGTGGTGGAGCGGCCGCCCGGGTCAGGAAGCCGGCCCGGCCGGGCTCGGTCGGTTGTGGAGCGGCTCCCGGGTCAACCAGCTGGCCCGGCGGGGCTCCGGTTGTGGTGGAGCGGCCGCCGGGGTAAAGCAGCCGGCCCGGCCCGGCTCGGGGTGTGGTGGAGCGGCCGCCCGGGTCAGGAAGCCGGCCCGGCCGGGCTCGGTCGGTTGTGGAGCGGCCGCCCGGGTCAACCAGCTGGCCCGGCGGGGCTCCGTTTGTGGTGGAGCGGCCGCCGGGGTAAAGCAGCCGGCCCGGCCGGGCTGGGGTTTTGGTGGAGCGGCCGCCGGGATCAGGAAGCCGGCCCGGCCGGGCTCGGTCGGTTGTGGAGCGGCCGCCCGGGTCAACCAGCTGGCCCGGCGGGGCTCCGGTTGTGGTGGAGCGGCCGCTGGGGTAAAGCAGCCGGCCCGGCCCGGCTCGGGGTGTGGTCGAGTGGCCGCCCGGGTCAGGAAGCCGGCCCGGCCGGGCTCGGTCGGTTGTGGAGCGGCTCCCGGGTCAACCAGCTGGCCCGGCGGGTCTCCGGTTGTGGTGGAGCGGCCGTCGGGGTAAAGCAGCCGGCCCGGCCGGGCTGGGGGTGTGGTGGAGCGGCCGCCCGGGTCAGGAGGCCGGCCCGGCCAGGCTCGGTCTGTGGTGGAGCGGCCGCCCGGGTCAACCAGCTGGCCCGGCGGGGCTCCGGTTGTGGTGGAGCGGCCGCCGGGGTAAAGCAGCCGGCCCGGCCCGGCTCGGGGTGTGGTGGAGCGGCCGCCCGGGTCAGGAAGCCGGCCCGGCCGGGCTCGGTCGGTTGTGGAGCGGCCGCCCGGGTCAACCAGCTGGCCCGGCGGGGCTCCGTTTGTGGTGGAGCGGCCGCCGGGGTAAAGCAGCCGGCCCGGCCGGGCTGGGGTTTTGGTGGAGCGGCCGCCGGGATCAGGAAGCCGGCCCGGCCGGGCTCGGTCGGTTGTGGAGCGGCCGCCCGGGTCAACCAGCTGGCCCGGCGGGGCTCCGGTTGTGGTGGAGCGGCCGCTGGGGTAAAGCAGCCGGCCCGGCCCGGCTCGGGGTGTGGTCGAGTGGCCGCCCGGGTCAGGAAGCCGGCCCGGCCGGGCTCGGTCGGTTGTGGAGCGGCTCCCGGGTCAACCAGCTGGCCCGGCGGGTCTCCGGTTGTGGTGGAGCGGCCGTCGGGGTAAAGCAGCCGGCCCGGCCGGGCTGGGGGTGTGGTGGAGCGGCCGCCCGGGTCAGGAGGCCGGCCCGGCCAGGCTCGGTCTGTGGTGGAGCGGCCGCCCGGGTCAACCAGCTGGCCCGGCGGGGCAACGGTTGTGGTGGAGCGGCCGCCGGGGTAAAGCAGCCGGCCCGGCCCGGCTCGGGGTGTGGTGGAGCGGCCGCCCGGGTCAGGAAGCCGGCCCGGCCGGGCTCGGTCTGTTGTGGACCGGCCGCCCGGGTCAACCAGCTGGCCCGGCGGGGCTCCGGTTGTGGTGGATCGGCTGCCGGGGTAAAGCAGCCGGCCCGGACGGGCTGGGGTTGTGGTGGAGCGGCCCCCGGGGTCAGGAAGCCGGCCCGGCCGGGCTCGGTCGGTTGTGGAGCGGCCGCCCGGGTCAACCAGCTGGCCCGGCGGGGCTCCGGTTGTGGTGGATCGGCCGCCGGGGTAAAGCAGCCGGCCCGGCCCGGCTCGGGGTGTGGTGGAGCGGCCGCCCGGGTCAGGAAGCCGGCCCGGCCGGGCTCGGTCGGTTGTGGAGCGGCCGCCCGGGTCAACCAGCTGGCCCGGCGGGGATCCGGTTGTGGTGGAGCGGCCGCCGGGGTAAAGCAGCCGGCCCGGCCGGGCTCGGGGTGTGGTGGAGCGGCCGCCCGGGTCAGGAAGCCGGCCCGGCCGGGCTCGGTCGGTTGTGGAGCGGCCGCCCGGGTCAACCAGCTGGCTTGGCGGGGCTCCGGTTGAGGTGGAGCGGCCGCCGGGGTAAAGCAGCCGGTCCGGCCGGGCTCGGGGTGTGGTGGAGCGGCCGCCCGGGTCAGGAGGCCGGCCCGGCCGGGCTCGGTCTCTGGTGGAGCGGCCGCCCTGGTCAACCAGCTGGCCCGGCGGGGCTCCGGTTGTGGTGGAGCGGCCGCCGGGGTAAAGCAGCCGGCCCGGCCCGGCTCGGGGTGTGGTGGAGCGGCCTCCCGGGTCAGGAAGCCGGCCCGGCCGAGCTCGGTCGGTTGTGGAGCGCCTCCCGGGTCAACCAGCTGGCCCGGCGGGGCTCCGGTTGTGGTGGAGCGGCCGCCGGGGTAAAGCAGCCTGCCCGGCCGGGCTGGGGTTGTGGTGGAGCGGCCGCCCGGGTCAGGAGGCCGGCCCGGCCGGGCTCGGTCTCTGGTGGAGCGGCCGCCCTGGTCAACCAGCTGGCCCGGCGGGGCTCCGATTGTGGTGGAGCGGCCGCCAGGGTCAACCAGCTGGCCCGGCGGGGCTCCGATTGTGGTGGAGCGGCCGCCGGGGTAAAGCAGCCGGCCCGGCCCGGCTCGGGGTGTGGTGGAGCGGCCGCCCGGGTAGGGAAGTCGGCCCGGCCGGGCTCGTTCTGTGGTGGAGCGGCCGTCCGGGTCAACCAGCTGTCCCGGCGGGGCTCCGATTGTGGTGGAGCGGCCGCCGGGGTAAAGCAGCCGGCCCGGCCCGGCTCGGGGTGTGGTGGAGCGGCCGCCCGGGAAAGGAGCCCGGCCGGGCCGGGCTCGGTCTGTGGTGCAGCGGCAGCCCGGGTCAACCAGCTGGCCCGGCGGGGCTCCGGTTGTGGTGGAGCAGCCGCCGGGGTAAAGCAGCCGGCCCGGCCCGGCTCGGGGTGTGGTGGAGCGGCCGCCCGGGTCAGGAAGCCGGCCCGGCCGAGCTCGGTCGGTTGTGGAGCGGCTCCCGGGTCAACCAGCTGGCCCGGCGGGGCTCCGGTTGTGGTGGAGCGGCCGCGGGGGTAAAGCAGCCTGCCCGGCCGGGCTGGGTTTGTGGTGGAGCGGCCGCCCGGGTCAGGAGGCCGGCCCGGCCGGGCTCGGTCTCTGGTGGAGCGGCCGCCCTGGTCAACCAGCTGGCCCGGCGGGGCTCCGGTTGTGGTGGAGCGGCCGCCGGGGTAAAGCAGCCGGCCCGGCCCGGCTCGGGGTGTGGTGGAGCGGCCTCCCGGGTCAGGAAGCCGGCCCGGCCGAGCTCGGTCGGTTGTGGAGCGGCTCCCGGGTCAACCAGCTGGCCCGGCGGGGCTCCGGTTGTGGTGGAGCGGCCGCCGGGGTAAAGCAGCCTGCCCGGCCGGGCTGGGGTTGTGGTGGAGCGGCCGCCCGGGTCAGGAGGCCGGCCCGGCCGGGCTCGGTCTCTGGTGGAGCGGCCGCCCTGGTCAACCAGCTGGCCCGGCGGGGCTCCGTTTGTGGTGGAGCGGCCGCCAGGGTCAACCAGCTGGACCGGCGGGGCTCCGGTTGTGGTGGAGCGGCCGCCAGGGTCAACCAGCTGGCCCGGCGGGGCTCCGATTGTGGTGGAGCGGCCGCCGGGGTAAAGCAGCCGGCCCGGCCCGGCTCGGGGTGTGGTGGAGCGGCCGCCCGGGTCAACCAGCTGGCCCGGCGGGGCTCCGGTTGTGGTGGAGCGGCCGCCGGGGTAAAGCAGCCGGCCCGGCCGGGCTGGGGTTGTGGTGGAGCGGCCGCCGGGATCAGGAAGCCGGCCCGGCCGGGCTCGGTCGGTTGTGGAGCGGCCGCCCGGGTCAACCAGCTGGCCCGGCGGGGCTCCGGTTGTGGTGGAGCGGCCGCTGGGGTAAAGCAGCCGGCCCGGCCCGGCTCGGGGTGTGGTGGAGCGGCCGCCCGGGTCAGGAAGCCGGCCCGGCCGGGCTCGGTCGGTTGTGGAGCGGCTCCCGGGTCAACCAGCTGGCCCGGCGGGGCTCCGGTTGTGGTGGAGCGGCCGCCGGGGTAAAGCAGCCGGCCCGGCCCGGCTCGGGGTGTGGTGGAGCGGCCGCCCGGGTCAGGAAGCCGGCCCGGCCGGGCTCGGTCGGTTGTGGAGCGGCCGCCCGGGTCAACCAGCTGGCCCGGCGGGGCTCCGTTTGTGGTGGAGCGGCCGCCGGGGTAAAGCAGCCGGCCCGGCCGGGCTGGGGTTTTGGTGGAGCGGCCGCCGGGATCAGGAAGCCGGCCCGGCCGGGCTCGGTCGGTTGTGGAGCGGCCGCCCGGGTCAACCAGCTGGCCCGGCGGGGCTCCGGTTGTGGTGGAGCGGCCGCTGGGGTAAAGCAGCCGGCCCGGCCCGGCTCGGGGTGTGGTCGAGTGGCCGCCCGGGTCAGGAAGCCGGCCCGGCCGGGCTCGGTCGGTTGTGGAGCGGCTCCCGGGTCAACCAGCTGGCCCGGCGGGTCTCCGGTTGTGGTGGAGCGGCCGTCGGGGTAAAGCAGCCGGCCCGGCCGGGCTGGGGGTGTGGTGGAGCGGCCGCCCGGGTCAGGAGGCCGGCCCGGCCAGGCTCGGTCTGTGGTGGAGCGGCCGCCCGGGTCAACCAGCTGGCCCGGCGGGGCTCCGGTTGTGGTGGAGCGGCCGCCGGGGTAAAGCAGCCGGCCCGGCCCGGCTCGGGGTGTGGTGGAGCGGCCGCCCGGGTCAGGAAGCCGGCCCGGCCGGGCTCGGTCGGTTGTGGAGCGGCCGCTCGGGTCAACCAGCTGGCCCGGCGGGGCTCCGTTTGAAGTGGAGCGGCCGCCCGGGTCAGGAGGCCGGCCCGGCCGGGCTGGGTCTGTGGTGGAGCGTCCGCCCGGGTCAACCAGCGGGCCCGGCGGGGCTTCGGTCGTGGTGGAGCGGCCGCCTGGGTCAACCAGCTGGCCCGGCGGGGCTCCGGTTGTGGTGGAGCGGCCGCCGGGGTAAAGCAGTCGGCCCGGCCGGGCTGGGGTTGTGGTGGAGCGGCTGCCGGGGTCAGGAAGCCGGCCCGGCCGGGCTCGGTCGGTTGTGGAGCGGCTCCCGGGTCAACCAGCTGGCCCGGCGGGGCTCCGGTTGTGGTGGAGCGGCCGCCTGGGTCAACCAGCTGGCCCGGCGGGGCTCCGGTTGTGGTGGAGCGGCCGCCGGGGTAAAGCAGCCGGCCCGGCCGGGCTGGGGTTGTGGTGGAGCGGCTGCCGGGGTCAGGAAGCCGGCCCGGCCGGGCTCGGTCGGTTGTGGAGCGGCCGCCCGGGTCAACCAGCTGGCCCGGCGGGGCTCCGGTTGTGGTGGAGCGGCCGCCTGGGTCAACCAGCTGGCCCGGCGGGGCTCCGGTTGTGGTGGAGCGGCCGCCGGGGTAAAGCAGCCGGCCCGGCCGGGCTGGGGTTGTGGTGGAGCGGCTGCCGGGGTCAGGAAGCCGGCCCGGCCGGGCTCGGTCGGTTGTGGAGCGGCCGCCCGGGTCAACCAGCTGGCCCGGCGGGGCTCCGGTTGTGGTGGAGCGGCCGCCGGGGTAAAGCAGCCGCCCCGGCCCGGCTCGGGGTGTGGTGGAGCGGCCGCCCGGGTCAGGAAGCCGGCCCGGCCGGGCTCGGTCGGTTGTGGAGCGGCCGCCCGGGTCAACCAGCTGGCCTGGCAGGGCTCCGGTTGTGGTGGAGCGGCCGCCGGGGTAAAGCAGCCGGCCCGGCCCGGCTCGGGGTGTGGTGGAGCGGCCGCCCGGGTCAGGAAGCCGGCCCGGCCGGGCTCGGTCGGTTGTGGAGCGGCCGCCCGGGTCAACCAGCTGGCCCGGCGGGGCTCCGGTTGTGGTGGAGCGGCCGCGGGGGTAAAGCAGCCTGCCCGGCCGGGCTGGGTTTGTGGTGGAGCGGCCGCCCGGGTCAGGAGGCCGGCCCGGCCGGGCTCGGTCTCTGGTGGAGCGGCCGCCCTGGTCAACCAGCTGGCCCGGCGGGGCTCCGGTTGTGGTGGAGCGGCCGCCGGGGTAAAGCAGCCGGCCCGGCCCGGCTCGGGGTGTGGTGGAGCGGCCTCCCGGGTCAGGAAGCCGGCCCGGCCGAGCTCGGTCGGTTGTGGAGCGCCTCCCGGGTCAACCAGCTGGCCCGGCGGGGCTCCGGTTGTGGTGGAGCGGCCGCCGGGGTAAAGCAGCCTGCCCGGCCGGGCTGGGGTTGTGGTGGAGCGGCCGCCCGGGTCAGGAGGCCGGCCCGGCCGGGCTCGGTCTCTGGTGGAGCGGCCGCCCTGGTCAACCAGCTGGCCCGGCGGGGCTCCGATTGTGGTGGAGCGGCCGCCAGGGTCAACCAGCTGGCCCGGCGGGGCTCCGATTGTGGTGGAGCGGCCGCCGGGGTAAAGCAGCCGGCCCGGCCCGGCTCGGGGTGTGGTGGAGCGGCCGCCCGGGTAGGGAAGTCGGCCCGGCCGGGCTCGTTCTGTGGTGGAGCGGCCGTCCGGGTCAACCAGCTGTCCCGGCGGGGCTCCGATTGTGGTGGAGCGGCCGCCGGGGTAAAGCAGCCGGCCCGGCCCGGCTCGGGGTGTGGTGGAGCGGCCGCCCGGGAAAGGAGCCCGGCCGGGCCGGGCTCGGTCTGTGGTGCAGCGGCAGCCCGGGTCAACCAGCTGGCCCGGCGGGGCTCCGGTTGTGGTGGAGCAGCCGCCGGGGTAAAGCAGCCGGCCCGGCCCGGCTCGGGGTGTGGTGGAGCGGCCGCCCGGGTCAGGAAGCCGGCCCGGCCGAGCTCGGTCGGTTGTGGAGCGGCTCCCGGGTCAACCAGCTGGCCCGGCGGGGCTCCGGTTGTGGTGGAGCGGCCGCGGGGGTAAAGCAGCCTGCCCGGCCGGGCTGGGTTTGTGGTGGAGCGGCCGCCCGGGTCAGGAGGCCGGCCCGGCCGGGCTCGGTCTCTGGTGGAGCGGCCGCCCTGGTCAACCAGCTGGCCCGGCGGGGCTCCGGTTGTGGTGGAGCGGCCGCCGGGGTAAAGCAGCCGGCCCGGCCCGGCTCGGGGTGTGGTGGAGCGGCCTCCCGGGTCAGGAAGCCGGCCCGGCCGAGCTCGGTCGGTTGTGGAGCGGCTCCCGGGTCAACCAGCTGGCCCGGCGGGGCTCCGGTTGTGGTGGAGCGGCCGCCGGGGTAAAGCAGCCTGCCCGGCCGGGCTGGGGTTGTGGTGGAGCGGCCGCCCGGGTCAGGAGGCCGGCCCGGCCGGGCTCGGTCTCTGGTGGAGCGGCCGCCCTGGTCAACCAGCTGGCCCGGCGGGGCTCCGTTTGTGGTGGAGCGGCCGCCAGGGTCAACCAGCTGGACCGGCGGGGCTCCGGTTGTGGTGGAGCGGCCGCCAGGGTCAACCAGCTGGCCCGGCGGGGCTCCGATTGTGGTGGAGCGGCCGCCGGGGTAAAGCAGCCGGCCCGGCCCGGCTCGGGGTGTGGTGGAGCGGCCGCCCGGGTCAACCAGCTGGCCCGGCGGGGCTCCGGTTGTGGTGGAGCGGCCGCCGGGGTAAAGCAGCCGGCCCGGCCGGGCTGGGGTTGTGGTGGAGCGGCCGCCGGGATCAGGAAGCCGGCCCGGCCGGGCTCGGTCGGTTGTGGAGCGGCCGCCCGGGTCAACCAGCTGGCCCGGCGGGGCTCCGGTTGTGGTGGAGCGGCCGCTGGGGTAAAGCAGCCGGCCCGGCCCGGCTCGGGGTGTGGTGGAGCGGCCGCCCGGGTCAGGAAGCCGGCCCGGCCGGGCTCGGTCGGTTGTGGAGCGGCTCCCGGGTCAACCAGCTGGCCCGGCGGGGCTCCGGTTGTGGTGGAGCGGCCGCCGGGGTAAAGCAGCCGGCCCGGCCCGGCTCGGGGTGTGGTGGAGCGGCCGCCCGGGTCAGGAAGCCGGCCCGGCCGGGCTCGGTCGGTTGTGGAGCGGCCGCCCGGGTCAACCAGCTGGCCCGGCGGGGCTCCGTTTGTGGTGGAGCGGCCGCCGGGGTAAAGCAGCCGGCCCGGCCGGGCTGGGGTTTTGGTGGAGCGGCCGCCGGGATCAGGAAGCCGGCCCGGCCGGGCTCGGTCGGTTGTGGAGCGGCCGCCCGGGTCAACCAGCTGGCCCGGCGGGGCTCCGGTTGTGGTGGAGCGGCCGCTGGGGTAAAGCAGCCGGCCCGGCCCGGCTCGGGGTGTGGTCGAGTGGCCGCCCGGGTCAGGAAGCCGGCCCGGCCG
This sequence comes from Artibeus lituratus, assembly GCA_038363175.2. NCBI lineage: Eukaryota > Metazoa > Chordata > Mammalia > Chiroptera > Phyllostomidae > Artibeus > Artibeus lituratus. Next base: position 7,893 of record JBAWUR020000118.1, on the reverse strand, counting down.
GGCTCGGTCGGTTGTGGAGCGGCTCCCGGGTCAACCAGCTGGCCCGGCGGGTCTCCGGTTGTGGTGGAGCGGCCGTCGGGGTAAAGCAGCCGGCCCGGCCGGGCTGGGGGTGTGGTGGAGCGGCCGCCCGGGTCAGGAGGCCGGCCCGGCCAGGCTCGGTCTGTGGTGGAGCGGCCGCCCGGGTCAACCAGCTGGCCCGGCGGGGCTCCGGTTGTGGTGGAGCGGCCGCCGGGGTAAAGCAGCCGGCCCGGCCCGGCTCGGGGTGTGGTGGAGCGGCCGCCCGGGTCAGGAAGCCGGCCCGGCCGGGCTCGGTCGGTTGTGGAGCGGCCGCCCGGGTCAACCAGCTGGCCCGGCGGGGCTCCGTTTGTGGTGGAGCGGCCGCCGGGGTAAAGCAGCCGGCCCGGCCGGGCTGGGGTTTTGGTGGAGCGGCCGCCGGGATCAGGAAGCCGGCCCGGCCGGGCTCGGTCGGTTGTGGAGCGGCCGCCCGGGTCAACCAGCTGGCCCGGCGGGGCTCCGGTTGTGGTGGAGCGGCCGCTGGGGTAAAGCAGCCGGCCCGGCCCGGCTCGGGGTGTGGTCGAGTGGCCGCCCGGGTCAGGAAGCCGGCCCGGCCGGGCTCGGTCGGTTGTGGAGCGGCTCCCGGGTCAACCAGCTGGCCCGGCGGGTCTCCGGTTGTGGTGGAGCGGCCGTCGGGGTAAAGCAGCCGGCCCGGCCGGGCTGGGGGTGTGGTGGAGCGGCCGCCCGGGTCAGGAGGCCGGCCCGGCCAGGCTCGGTCTGTGGTGGAGCGGCCGCCCGGGTCAACCAGCTGGCCCGGCGGGGCAACGGTTGTGGTGGAGCGGCCGCCGGGGTAAAGCAGCCGGCCCGGCCCGGCTCGGGGTGTGGTGGAGCGGCCGCCCGGGTCAGGAAGCCGGCCCGGCCGGGCTCGGTCTGTTGTGGACCGGCCGCCCGGGTCAACCAGCTGGCCCGGCGGGGCTCCGGTTGTGGTGGATCGGCTGCCGGGGTAAAGCAGCCGGCCCGGACGGGCTGGGGTTGTGGTGGAGCGGCCCCCGGGGTCAGGAAGCCGGCCCGGCCGGGCTCGGTCGGTTGTGGAGCGGCCGCCCGGGTCAACCAGCTGGCCCGGCGGGGCTCCGGTTGTGGTGGATCGGCCGCCGGGGTAAAGCAGCCGGCCCGGCCCGGCTCGGGGTGTGGTGGAGCGGCCGCCCGGGTCAGGAAGCCGGCCCGGCCGGGCTCGGTCGGTTGTGGAGCGGCCGCCCGGGTCAACCAGCTGGCCCGGCGGGGATCCGGTTGTGGTGGAGCGGCCGCCGGGGTAAAGCAGCCGGCCCGGCCGGGCTCGGGGTGTGGTGGAGCGGCCGCCCGGGTCAGGAAGCCGGCCCGGCCGGGCTCGGTCGGTTGTGGAGCGGCCGCCCGGGTCAACCAGCTGGCTTGGCGGGGCTCCGGTTGAGGTGGAGCGGCCGCCGGGGTAAAGCAGCCGGTCCGGCCGGGCTCGGGGTGTGGTGGAGCGGCCGCCCGGGTCAGGAGGCCGGCCCGGCCGGGCTCGGTCTCTGGTGGAGCGGCCGCCCTGGTCAACCAGCTGGCCCGGCGGGGCTCCGGTTGTGGTGGAGCGGCCGCCGGGGTAAAGCAGCCGGCCCGGCCCGGCTCGGGGTGTGGTGGAGCGGCCTCCCGGGTCAGGAAGCCGGCCCGGCCGAGCTCGGTCGGTTGTGGAGCGCCTCCCGGGTCAACCAGCTGGCCCGGCGGGGCTCCGGTTGTGGTGGAGCGGCCGCCGGGGTAAAGCAGCCTGCCCGGCCGGGCTGGGGTTGTGGTGGAGCGGCCGCCCGGGTCAGGAGGCCGGCCCGGCCGGGCTCGGTCTCTGGTGGAGCGGCCGCCCTGGTCAACCAGCTGGCCCGGCGGGGCTCCGATTGTGGTGGAGCGGCCGCCAGGGTCAACCAGCTGGCCCGGCGGGGCTCCGATTGTGGTGGAGCGGCCGCCGGGGTAAAGCAGCCGGCCCGGCCCGGCTCGGGGTGTGGTGGAGCGGCCGCCCGGGTAGGGAAGTCGGCCCGGCCGGGCTCGTTCTGTGGTGGAGCGGCCGTCCGGGTCAACCAGCTGTCCCGGCGGGGCTCCGATTGTGGTGGAGCGGCCGCCGGGGTAAAGCAGCCGGCCCGGCCCGGCTCGGGGTGTGGTGGAGCGGCCGCCCGGGAAAGGAGCCCGGCCGGGCCGGGCTCGGTCTGTGGTGCAGCGGCAGCCCGGGTCAACCAGCTGGCCCGGCGGGGCTCCGGTTGTGGTGGAGCAGCCGCCGGGGTAAAGCAGCCGGCCCGGCCCGGCTCGGGGTGTGGTGGAGCGGCCGCCCGGGTCAGGAAGCCGGCCCGGCCGAGCTCGGTCGGTTGTGGAGCGGCTCCCGGGTCAACCAGCTGGCCCGGCGGGGCTCCGGTTGTGGTGGAGCGGCCGCGGGGGTAAAGCAGCCTGCCCGGCCGGGCTGGGTTTGTGGTGGAGCGGCCGCCCGGGTCAGGAGGCCGGCCCGGCCGGGCTCGGTCTCTGGTGGAGCGGCCGCCCTGGTCAACCAGCTGGCCCGGCGGGGCTCCGGTTGTGGTGGAGCGGCCGCCGGGGTAAAGCAGCCGGCCCGGCCCGGCTCGGGGTGTGGTGGAGCGGCCTCCCGGGTCAGGAAGCCGGCCCGGCCGAGCTCGGTCGGTTGTGGAGCGGCTCCCGGGTCAACCAGCTGGCCCGGCGGGGCTCCGGTTGTGGTGGAGCGGCCGCCGGGGTAAAGCAGCCTGCCCGGCCGGGCTGGGGTTGTGGTGGAGCGGCCGCCCGGGTCAGGAGGCCGGCCCGGCCGGGCTCGGTCTCTGGTGGAGCGGCCGCCCTGGTCAACCAGCTGGCCCGGCGGGGCTCCGTTTGTGGTGGAGCGGCCGCCAGGGTCAACCAGCTGGACCGGCGGGGCTCCGGTTGTGGTGGAGCGGCCGCCAGGGTCAACCAGCTGGCCCGGCGGGGCTCCGATTGTGGTGGAGCGGCCGCCGGGGTAAAGCAGCCGGCCCGGCCCGGCTCGGGGTGTGGTGGAGCGGCCGCCCGGGTCAACCAGCTGGCCCGGCGGGGCTCCGGTTGTGGTGGAGCGGCCGCCGGGGTAAAGCAGCCGGCCCGGCCGGGCTGGGGTTGTGGTGGAGCGGCCGCCGGGATCAGGAAGCCGGCCCGGCCGGGCTCGGTCGGTTGTGGAGCGGCCGCCCGGGTCAACCAGCTGGCCCGGCGGGGCTCCGGTTGTGGTGGAGCGGCCGCTGGGGTAAAGCAGCCGGCCCGGCCCGGCTCGGGGTGTGGTGGAGCGGCCGCCCGGGTCAGGAAGCCGGCCCGGCCGGGCTCGGTCGGTTGTGGAGCGGCTCCCGGGTCAACCAGCTGGCCCGGCGGGGCTCCGGTTGTGGTGGAGCGGCCGCCGGGGTAAAGCAGCCGGCCCGGCCCGGCTCGGGGTGTGGTGGAGCGGCCGCCCGGGTCAGGAAGCCGGCCCGGCCGGGCTCGGTCGGTTGTGGAGCGGCCGCCCGGGTCAACCAGCTGGCCCGGCGGGGCTCCGTTTGTGGTGGAGCGGCCGCCGGGGTAAAGCAGCCGGCCCGGCCGGGCTGGGGTTTTGGTGGAGCGGCCGCCGGGATCAGGAAGCCGGCCCGGCCGGGCTCGGTCGGTTGTGGAGCGGCCGCCCGGGTCAACCAGCTGGCCCGGCGGGGCTCCGGTTGTGGTGGAGCGGCCGCTGGGGTAAAGCAGCCGGCCCGGCCCGGCTCGGGGTGTGGTCGAGTGGCCGCCCGGGTCAGGAAGCCGGCCCGGCCGGGCTCGGTCGGTTGTGGAGCGGCTCCCGGGTCAACCAGCTGGCCCGGCGGGTCTCCGGTTGTGGTGGAGCGGCCGTCGGGGTAAAGCAGCCGGCCCGGCCGGGCTGGGGGTGTGGTGGAGCGGCCGCCCGGGTCAGGAGGCCGGCCCGGCCAGGCTCGGTCTGTGGTGGAGCGGCCGCCCGGGTCAACCAGCTGGCCCGGCGGGGCTCCGGTTGTGGTGGAGCGGCCGCCGGGGTAAAGCAGCCGGCCCGGCCCGGCTCGGGGTGTGGTGGAGCGGCCGCCCGGGTCAGGAAGCCGGCCCGGCCGGGCTCGGTCGGTTGTGGAGCGGCCGCCCGGGTCAACCAGCTGGCCCGGCGGGGCTCCGTTTGTGGTGGAGCGGCCGCCGGGGTAAAGCAGCCGGCCCGGCCGGGCTGGGGTTTTGGTGGAGCGGCCGCCGGGATCAGGAAGCCGGCCCGGCCGGGCTCGGTCGGTTGTGGAGCGGCCGCCCGGGTCAACCAGCTGGCCCGGCGGGGCTCCGGTTGTGGTGGAGCGGCCGCTGGGGTAAAGCAGCCGGCCCGGCCCGGCTCGGGGTGTGGTCGAGTGGCCGCCCGGGTCAGGAAGCCGGCCCGGCCGGGCTCGGTCGGTTGTGGAGCGGCTCCCGGGTCAACCAGCTGGCCCGGCGGGTCTCCGGTTGTGGTGGAGCGGCCGTCGGGGTAAAGCAGCCGGCCCGGCCGGGCTGGGGGTGTGGTGGAGCGGCCGCCCGGGTCAGAGGCCGGCCCGGCCAGGCTCGGTCTGTGGTGGAGCGGCCGCCCGGGTCAACCAGCTGGCCCGGCGGGGCAACGGTTGTGGTGGAGCGGCCGCCGGGGTAAAGCAGCCGGCCCGGCCCGGCTCGGGGTGTGGTGGAGCGGCCGCCCGGGTCAGGAAGCCGGCCCGGCCGGGCTCGGTCTGTTGTGGACCGGCCGCCCGGGTCAACCAGCTGGCCCGGCGGGGCTCCGGTTGTGGTGGATCGGCTGCCGGGGTAAAGCAGCCGGCCCGGACGGGCTGGGGTTGTGGTGGAGCGGCCCCCGGGGTCAGGAAGCCGGCCCGGCCGGGCTCGGTCGGTTGTGGAGCGGCCGCCCGGGTCAACCAGCTGGCCCGGCGGGGCTCCGGTTGTGGTGATCGGCCGCCGGGGTAAAGCAGCCGGCCCGGCCCGGCTCGGGGTGTGGTGGAGCGGCCGCCCGGGTCAGGAAGCCGGCCCGGCCGGGCTCGGTCGGTTGTGGAGCGGCCGCCCGGGTCAACCAGCTGGCCCGGCGGGGATCCGGTTGTGGTGGAGCGGCCGCCGGGGTAAAGCAGCCGGCCCGGCCGGGCTCGGGGTGTGGTGGAGCGGCCGCCCGGGTCAGGAAGCCGGCCCGGCCGGGCTCGGTCGGTTGTGGAGCGGCCGCCCGGGTCAACCAGCTGGCTTGGCGGGGCTCCGGTTGAGGTGGAGCGGCCGCCGGGGTAAAGCAGCCGGTCCGGCCGGGCTCGGGGTGTGGTGGAGCGGCCGCCCGGGTCAGGAAGCCGGCCCGGCCGGGCTCGGTTGGTTGTGGAGCGGCCGCCCGGGTCAACCAGCTGGCCCGGCGGGGCTCCGGTTGTGGTGGAGCGGCCGCCGGGGTAAAGCAGCCGGCCCGGCCGGGCTCGGGGTGTGGTGGAGCGGCAGCCCGGGTCAGGAGGTCGGCCCGGCCGGGCTGGGTGTTTGGTGGAGCGGCCGCCCGGGTCAACCAGCTGGCCCGGCGGGGCTCCGGTTGTGGTGGAGCGGCCGCCGGGGTAAAGCAGCCGGCCCGGCCGGGCTCGGGGTGTGGTGGAGCGGCCTAACGGGTCAGGAAGCCGGCCCGGCCGGGCTCGGTCTGTTGTGTACCGGCCGCCCGGGTCAACCAGCTGGCCCGGCGGGGCTCCGGTTGTGGTGGAGCGGCCGCCGGGGTAAAGCAGCCGGCCCGGCCGGGCTGGGGTTGTGGTGGAGCGGCCGCCGGGATCAGGAAGCCGGCCCGGCCGGGCTCGGTCGGTTGTGGAGCGGCCGCCCGGGTCAACCAGCTGGCCCGGCGGGGCTCGGTTGTGGTGGAGCGGCCGCCGGGGTAAAGCAGCCGGCCCGGCCCGGCTCGGGTGTGGTGGAGCGGCCGCCCGGGTCAGGGAAGCCGGCCCGGCCGGGCTCGGTCGGTTGTGGAGCGGCTCCCGGGTCAACCAGCTGGCCCGGCGGGGCTCCGCTTGTGGTGGAGCGGCCGCCGGGGTAAAGCAGCCGGCCCGGCCGGGCTGGGGGTGTGGTGGAGCGGCCGCCCGGGTCAGGAGGCCGGCCCGGCCAGGCTCGGTCTGTGGTGGAGCGGCCGCCCGGGTCAACCAGCTGGCCCGGCGGGGCTCCGGTTGTGGTGGAGCGGCCGCCGGGGTAAAGCAGCCGGCCCGGCCCGGCTCGGGGTGTGGTGGAGCGCCCGCCCGGGTCAGGAAGCCGGCCCGGCCGGGCTCGGTCGGTTGTGGAGCGGCCGCCCGGGTCAACCAGCTGGCCCGGCGGGGCTCCGGTTGTGGTGGAGCGGCCGCCGGGGTAAAGCAGCCGGCCCGGCCGGGCTGGGGTTTTGGTGGAGCGGCCGCCGGGATCAGGAAGCCGGCCCGGCCGGGCTCGGTCGGTTGTGGAGCGGCCGCCCGGTTCAACCATCTGCCCGGCGGGGCTCCGGTTGAGGTGGAGCGGCCGCCGGGGTAAAGCAGCCGGTCCGGCCGGGCTCGGGGTGTGGTGGAGCGGCCGCCCGGGTCAGGAAGCCGGCCCGGCCGGGCTCCTTCGGTTGTGGAGCGGCCGCCCGGGTCAACCAGCTGGCCCGGCGGAGCTCCGGTTGTGGTGGAGCGGCCGCCGGGGTAAAGCAGCCGGCCCGGCCCGGATCGGGGTGTGGTGGAGCGGCCGCCCGGGTCAGGAAGCCGGCCCGGCCGGGCTCGGTCGGTTGTGGAGCGGCCGCCGGGGTCAACCAGCTGGCCCGGCGGGGCTCCGGTTGTGGTGGAGCGGCCGCCGGGGTAAAGCAGCCGGCCCGGCCGGGCTCGGGGTGTGGTGGAGCGGCCGCCCGGGTCAGGAAGCCGGCCCGGCCGAGCTCGGTCGGTTGTGGAGCGGCCGCCCGGGTCAACCAGCTGGCCCGGTGGGGCTCCGGTTGTGGTGGAGCTGCCGCCGGGGTAAAGCAGCCGGCCCGGCCGGGCTGGGGGTGTGGTGGAGCGGCCGCCCGGGTCAGGAAACCGGCCCGGCCGGACTCGGTCGGTTGTGGAGCCGCCGCCCGGGTCAACCAGCTGGCCCGGCGGGTCTCCGGTTGAAGTGGAGCGGCCGCCGGGGTAAAGCAGCCGGTCCGTCCGGGCTCGGGGTGTGGTGGAGCGGCTGCCCGGGTCAGGAAGCCGCCCCGGCCGGGCTCGGTTGGTTTTGGAGCGGCCGCCCGGGTCAACCAGCTGGCCCGGCGGGGCTCCGGTTGTGGTGGAGCGGCGGCCGGTGTAAAGCAGCCGGCCCGGCCCGGCTCGAGGTGTGGTGAAGCGGCCTACTGGGTTAGAAAGCCGGCCCGGCCGGGCTCGGTCTGTGGTGGAGCGACCGCCCGGGTCAACCAGCTGGCCCGGCGGGCTCCGGTTGTGGTGGAGCGGCCGCCGGGGTAAAGCAGCCGGCCCGGCCCGGCTCGGGGTGTGGTGGAGCGGCCGCCCGGGTCAGGAAGCCGGCCCGGCCGGGCTCGGTCGGTTGTGGAGCGGCTCCCGGGTCAACCAGCTGGCCCGGCGGGGCTCCGGTTGTGGTGGAGCGGCCGCCGGGGTAAAGCAGCCGCCCGGCCGGGCTGGGGGTGTGGTGGAGCGGCCGCCCGGGTCAGGAGGCCGGCCCGGCCAGGCTCGGTCTGTGGTGGAGCGGCCGCCCGGGTCAACCAGCTGGCCCGGCGGGGATCCGGTTGTGGTGGATCGGCCGCCGGGGTAAAGCAGCCGGCCCGGCCCGGCTCGGGGTGTGGTGGAGCGGCCGCCCGGGTCAGGAGGCCGGCCCGGCCGGACTCAGTCGGTTGTGGAGCGGCCGCCCGGGTCAACCAGCTGGCTTTGCGGGGCTCCGATTGAGGTTGAGCGGCCGCCGGGGTAAAGCAGCCGGTCCGGCCGGGCTCGGGGTGTGGTGGAGCGGCTGCCCGGGTCAGGAAGCCGCCCCGGCCGGGCT
>JBAWUR020000117.1:0-84592 GCA_038363175.2 Artibeus lituratus | reverse complement strand
CCACCACAACCCCAGCCCGGCCGGGCCGGCTGCTTTACCCCGGCGGCCGCTCCACCACAACCGGAGCCCCGCCGGGCCAGCTGGTTGACCCCGGCGGCCGCTCCACAACCGACCGAGCCCGGCCGGGCCGGCTTTCTGACCCGGGCGGCCGCTCCACCACACCCCCAGCCCGGCCGGGCCGGCTGCTTTACCCCGGCGGCAGCTCCACCACAACCGGAGCCCCGCCGGGCCAGCTGGTTGACCCGGGAGCCGCTCCACAACCGACCGAGCTCGGCCGGGCCGGCTTCCTGACCCGGGCGGCCGCTTCACCACACCCCGAGCCCGGCCCGGCCGGCTGCTTTACCCCGGCGGCCGCTCCACCACAACCGGAGCCCCGCCAGGCCAGCTGGTTGACCCGGGCGGCCGCTCCACAACCGACCGAGCTCGGCCGGGCCGGCTTCCTGACCCGGGCGGCCGCTCCACCACACCCCGAGCCGGGCCGGGCCGGCTGCTTTACCCCGGCGGCCGCTCCACCACAACCGGAGCCCCGCCGGGCCAGCTGGTTGACCCGGGCGGCCGCTCCACAACCGACCGAGCCCGGCCGGGCCGGCTTCCTGACCCCGGCAGCCGCTCCACCACAACCCCAGCCCGGCCGGGCCGGCTGCTTTACCCCGGCGGCCGCTCCACCACAACCGGAGACCCGCCGGGCCAGCTGGTTGACCCAGGCGGCCGCTCCACCACAACCGGAGCCCCGCCGGGCCAGCTGGTTGACCCGGGAGCCGCTACACAACCGACCGAGCCCGGCCGGGCCGGCTTCCTGACCCGGGCGGCCGCTCCACCACACTCCGAGCTGGGCCGGGCCGGCTGCTTTACCCCGACGGCCGCTCCACCACAACCGGAGCCCCGCCGGGCCAGCTGGTTGACCCGGGCGGCCGCTCCACCACAGACCCAGCCCGGCCGGGCCGGCCTCCTGACCCGGGCTGCCGCTCCACCACACCCCGAGCCCGGCCTGGCCGGCTGCTTTACCCCAGCGGCCGCTCCACCATAAACGGAGCCCCGCCGGGCCAGCTGGTTGACCAGGGCGGCCGCTCCACAACCGACCGAGTCCGGCCGGGCCGGCTTCCTGACCCGGGCGGCCGCTCCACCACACCCCGAGACCGGCCGGGCCGGCTGCTTTACCCCGGCGGCCGCTCCACCACAACCGGAGCCCCGCCGGGCCAGCTGGTTGACCCGGGCGGCCGCTCCACAACCGACCGAGCCCGGCCGGGCCGGCTTCCTGACCCGGGCGGCCGCTCCACCAGACCCCGAGCCGGGCCGGGCCGGGCCGGCTGCTTTACCCCGGCGGCCGCTCCACCACAACCGGAGCCCCGCCGGGCCAGCTGGTTGACAGGGGCGACCGCTCCACAACCGACCGAGCGCGGCCGGGCCGGCTTCCTGACCCGGGCGGCCGCTCCACCACACCCCGAGCCCGGTCGGGCCGGCTCCTTTACCCCGGCGGCCGCTCCACCACAACCGGATCCCCGTCGGGCCAGCTGGTTGACCCGGGCGGCCGCTCCACAACCGACCGAGCCCGGCCGGGCCGGCTTCCTGACCCGGGCGGCCGCTCCACCACACCCCGAGCCGGGCCCGGCCGGCTGCATTACCCCGGCGGCCGCTCCACCACAACCGGAGCCCCGCCAGGCCAGCTGGTTGACCCGGGCGGCCGCTCCACAACCGACCGAGCCCCGCCGGGCCGGCTTCCTGACCCCGGCGGCCGCTCCACCACAACCCCAGCCCGGCCGGGCCGGCTGCTTTACCCCGGCGGCCGCTCCACCACAACCGGAGCCCCGCCGGGCCAGCTGGTTGACCCCGGCGGCCGCTCCACAACCGACCGAGTCCGGTTGGGCCGGCTTCCTGACCCGGGCGGCCGCTCCACCACACCCCCAGCCCGGCCGGGCCGGCTGCTTTACCCCGGCGGCCGCTCCACCACAACCGGAGCCCCGCCGGGCCAGCTGGTTGACCCGGGCGGCCGCTCCACAACCGAGCGAGCCCGGCCGGGCCGGCTTCCTGACCCCGGCGGCCGCTCCACCACAACCCCAGCCCGGCCGGGCCGGCTGCTTTACCCCGGCGGCCGCTCAACCACAACCGGAGCCCCGCCGGGCCAGGTGGTTGACCCCGGCGGCCGCTCCACAACCGACCGAGCCCGGCCGGGCCGGCTTCCTGACCCGGGCGGCCGCTCCACCACACCCCCAGCCCGGCCGGGCCGGCTGCTTTACCCCGGCGGCAGCTCCACCACAACCGGAGCCCCGCCGGGCCAGCTGGTTGACCCGGGAGCCGCTACACAACCGACCGAGCCCGGCCGGGCCGGCTTCCTGACCCGGGCGGCCTTTCCACCACACTCCGAGCCGGGCCGGGCCGGCTGCTTTACCCCGGCGGCCGCTCCACCACAACCGGAGCCCCGCCGGGCCAGCTGGTTGACCCGGGCGGCCGCTCCACCACAGACCCAGCCCGGCCGGGCCGGCCTCCTGACCCGGGCTGCCGCTCCACCACACCCCGAGCCCGGCCGGGCCGGCCTCTTTACCCCAGCGGCCGCTCCACCATAAACGGAGCCCCGCCGGGCAGCTGGTTGACCCGGGCGGCCGCTCCACAACCGACCGAGTCCGGCCGGGCCGGCTTCCTGACCCGGGCGGCCGCTCCACCACACCCCGAGCCCGGCCGGGCCGGCTGCTTTACCCCGGCGGCCGCTCCACCACAACCGGAGCCCCGCCGGGCCAGCTGGTTGACCCGGGCGGCCGCTCCACAACCGACCGAGCCCGGCCGGGCCGGCTTCCTGACCCGGGCGGCCGCTCCACCAGACCTCGAGCCGGGCCGGGCCGGGCCGGCTGCTTTACCCCGGCGGCCGCTGCACCACTACCGGAGCCCCGCCGGGCCAGCTGGTTGACCCGGGCGGCCGCCCCACAACCGACCGAGCCCGGCCGGGCCGGCTTCCTGACCCGGGCGGCCGCTCCACCACACCCCGAGCCCGGTCGGGCCGGCTGCTTTACCCCAGCGGCCGCTCCACCACAACCGGATCCCCGTCGGGCCAGCTGGTTGACCCGGGCAGCCGCTCCACAACCGACCGAGCCCGGCCGGGCCGGCTTCCTGACCCGGGCGGCCGCTCCACCACACCCCGAGTCGGGCCCGGCCGGCTGCTTTACCCCGGCGGCCGCTCCACCACAACCGGAGCCCCGCCAGGCCAGCTGGTTGACCCGGGCGGCCGCTCCACAACCGACCGAGCCCCGCCGGGCCGGCTTCCTGACCCCGGCGGCCGCTCCACCACAACCCCAGCCCGGCCAGGCCGGCTGCTTTACCCCGGCGGCCGCTCCACCACAACCGGAGCCCCGCCGGGCCAGCTGGTTGACCCCGGCGGCCGCTCCACAACCGACCGAGTCCGGCCGGGCCGGCTTCCTGACCCGGGCGGCCGCTCCACCACACCCCCAGCCCGGCCGGGCCGGCTGCTTTACCCCGGCGGCAGCTCCACCACAACCGGAGCCCCCCCGGGCCAGGTGGTTGACCCGGGAGCCGCTCCACAACCGACCGAGCTCGGCCGGGCCGGCTTCCTGACCCGGGCGGCCGCTCCACCACACCCCGAGCCCGGCCGGGTCGGCTGCTTTACCCCGGCGGCCGCTCCACCACAACCGGAGCCCCGCCGGGCCAGCTGGTTGACCCTGGCGGCCGCTCCACAACCGACCGAGCCCGGCCGGGCCGGCTTCCTGACCCGGGCGGCCGCTCCACCACACCCCCAGCCCGGCCGGGCCGGCTGCTTTACCCCGGCGGCAGCTCCACCACAACCGGAGCCCCGCCGGGCCAGCTGGTTGACCCGGGAGCCGCTCCACAACCGACCGAGCTCGGCCGGGCCGACTTCCTGACCCGGGCGGCCGCTCCACCACACCCCGAGCCCGGCCGGGCCGGCTGCTTTACCCCGGCGGCCGCTCCACCACAACCGGAGCCCCGCCGGGCAGCTGGTTGACCCTGGCGGCCGCTCCACAACCGACCGAGCCCGGCCGTGCCGGCTTCCTGACCCGGGCGGCCGCTCCACCACACCCCGAGCCGGGCCGGGTCGCCTGCTTTACCCCGGCGGCAGCTCCACCACAACCGGAGCCCCGCCGGGCCAGCTGGTTGACCCGGGCGGCCGCTCCACAACCGACCGAGCTCGGCCGGGCCGGCTTCCTGACCCGGGCGGCCGCTCCACCACACCCCGAGCCCGGCCGGGCCGGCTGCTTTACCCCGGCGGCCGCTCCACCACAACCGGAGCCCCGCCGGGCCAGCTGGTTGACCCGGGCGGCCGCTCCACAACCGACCGAGCCCGGCGGGCCGGCTTCCTGACCCGGGCGGCCGCTCCACCACACCCCGAGCCGGGCCGGGCCGGCTGCTTTACCCCGGCGGCTGCTCCACCACAACCGGAGCCCCGCCAGGCCAGCTGGTTGACCCGGGCGGCCGCTCCACAACAGACCGAGCTCGGCCGGGCCGGCTTCCTGACCCGGGCGGCCGCTCCACCACACCCCGAGCCGGGCCGGGCCGGCTGCTTTACCCCGGCGGCCGCTCCACCACAACCGGAGCCCCGCCGGGCCAGCTGGTTGACCCGGGCGGCCGCTCCACAACCGACCGAGCCCGGCCGGGCCGGCTTCCTGACCCCGGCAGCCGCTCCACCACAACCCCAGCCCCGCCGGGCCGGCTGCTTTACCCCGGCGGCCGCTCCACCACAACCGGAGCCCCGCCGGGCCAGCTGGTTGACCCAGGCGGCCGCTCCACCACAACCGGAGCCCCGCCGGGCCAGCTGGTTGACCCGGCAGCCGCTCCACAACCGACCCAGCCCGGCCGGGCCGGCTTCCTGACCCGGGCGGCCGCTCCACCACACCCCGAGCCGGGCCGGGCCGGCTGCTTTACCCCGGCGGCCGCTCCACCACAACCGGAGCCCCGCCGGGCCAGCTGGTTGACCCGGGCGTCCGCTCCACCACAGACCCAGCCCGGGCGGGCCGGCTTCCTGACTCGGGCGGCCGCTCCACCACACCCCGAGCCCGGCCGGGACCGCTGCTTTACCCCGGCGGCCGCTCCACCACAACCGGAGCCCCGCCGGGCCAGCTGGTTGACCCAGGCGGCCGCTCCACCACAACCGGAGCCCCGCCGGGCCAGCTGGTTGACCCTGGCGGCCGCTCCACAACCGACCGAGCCCGGCCGGGCCGGCTTCCTGACCCGGGCGGCCGCTCCACCACACCCCGAGCTGGGCGGGGCCGGCTGCTTTACCCCGGCGGCCACTCCACCACAACCGGAGCCCCGCCGGGCCAGCTGGTTGACCCGGGCGGCCGCTCCACAACCGACCGAGCCCGGCCGGGCCGGCTTCCTGACCCCGGCGGCCGCTCCACCACAACCCCAGCCCGGCCGGGCCGGCTGCTTTACCCCGGCGGCCGCTCCACCACAACCGGAGCCCCGCCGGGCCAGCTGGTTGACCCCGGCGGCCGCTCCACAACCGACCGAGCCCGGCCGGGCCGGCTTCCTGACCCGGGCGGCCGCTCCACCACACCCCCAGCCCGGCCGGGCCGGCTGCTTTACCCCGGCGGCAGCTCCACCACAACCGGAGCCCCGCCGGGCCAGCTGGTTGACCCGGGAGCCGCTCCACAACCGACCGAGCTCGGCCGGGCCGGCTTCCTGACCCGGGCGGCCGCTTCACCACACCCCGAGCCCGGCCCGGCCGGCTGCTTTACCCCGGCGGCCGCTCCACCACAACCGGAGCCCCGCCAGGCCAGCTGGTTGACCCGGGCGGCCGCTCCACAACCGACCGAGCTCGGCCGGGCCGGCTTCCTGACCCGGGCGGCCGCTCCACCACACCCCGAGCCGGGCCGGGCCGGCTGCTTTACCCCGGCGGCCGCTCCACCACAACCGGAGCCCCGCCGGGCCAGCTGGTTGACCCGGGCGGCCGCTCCACAACCGACCGAGCCCGGCCGGGCCGGCTTCCTGACCCCGGCAGCCGCTCCACCACAACCCCAGCCCGGCCGGGCCGGCTGCTTTACCCCGGCGGCCGCTCCACCACAACCGGAGACCCGCCGGGCCAGCTGGTTGACCCAGGCGGCCGCTCCACCACAACCGGAGCCCCGCCGGGCCAGCTGGTTGACCCGGGAGCCGCTACACAACCGACCGAGCCCGGCCGGGCCGGCTTCCTGACCCGGGCGGCCGCTCCACCACACTCCGAGCTGGGCCGGGCCGGCTGCTTTACCCCGGCGGCCGCTCCACCACAACCGGAGCCCCGCCGGGCCAGCTGGTTGACCCGGGCGGCCGCTCCACCACAGACCCAGCCCGGCCGGGCCGGCCTCCTGACCCGGGCTGCCGCTCCACCACACCCCGAGCCCGGCCTGGCCGGCTGCTTTACCCCAGCGGCCGCTCCACCATAAACGGAGCCCCGCCGGGCCAGCTGGTTGACCAGGGCGGCCGCTCCACAACCGACCGAGTCCGGCCGGGCCGGCTTCCTGACCCGGGCGGCCGCTCCACCACACCCCGAGACCGGCCGGGCCGGCTGCTTTACCCCGGCGGCCGCTCCACCACAACCGGAGCCCCGCCGGGCCAGCTGGTTGACCCGGGCGGCCGCTCCACAACCGACCGAGCCCGGCCGGGCCGGCTTCCTGACCCGGGCGGCCGCTCCACCAGACCCCGAGCCGGGCCGGGCCGGGCCGGCTGCTTTACCCCGGCGGCCGCTCCACCACAACCGGAGCCCCGCCGGGCCAGCTGGTTGACAGGGGCGGCCGCTCCACAACCGACCGAGCGCGGCCGGGCCGGCTTCCTGACCCGGGCGGCCGCTCCACCACACCCCGAGCCCGGTCGGGCCGGCTGCTTTACCCCGGCGGCCGCTCCACCACAACCGGATCCCCGTCGGGCCAGCTGGTTGACCCGGGCGGCCGCTCCACAACCGACCGAGCCCGGCCGGGCCGGCTTCCTGACCCGGGCGGCCGCTCCACCACACCCCGAGCCGGGCCCGGCCGGCTGCTTTACCCCGGCGGCCGCTCCACCACAACCGGAGCCCCGCCTGGCCAGCTGGTTGACCCGGGCGGCCGCTCCACAACCGACCGAGCCCCGCCGGGCCGGCTTCCTGACCCCGGCGGCCGCTCCACCACAACCCCAGCCCGGCCGGGCCGGCTGCTTTACCCCGGCGGCCGCTCCACCACAACCGGAGCCCCGCCGGGCAAGCTGGTTGACCCCGGCGGCCGCTCCACAACCGACCGAGTCCGGCCGGGCCGGCTTCCTGACCCGGGCGGCCGCTCCACCACACCCCCAGCCCGGCCGGGCCGGCTAATTTACCCCGGCGGCAGCTCCACCACAACCGGAGCCCCCCAGGGCCAGGTGGTTGACCCGGGAGCCGCTCCACAACCGACCGAGCTCGGCCGGGCCGGCTTCCTGACCCGGGCGGTCGCTCCACCACACCCCGAGCCCGGCCGTGCCGGCTGCTTTACCCTGGCGGCCGCTCCACCACAACCGGAGCCGCGCCGGGCCAGCTGGTTGACCCTGGCGGCCGCTCAACAACCGACCGAGCCCGGCCGGGCCGGCTTCCTGAGCCGGGCGGCCGCTCCACCACACCCCCAGCCCGGCCGGGCCGGCTGCTTTACCCCGGCGGCAGCCTCACCACAACCGGAGCCCCGCCGGGCCAGCTGGTTGACCCGGGAGCCGCTCCACAACCGACCGAGCCCGGCCGGGCCGGCTTCCTGACCCGGGCGGCCGCTCCACCACACCCCGAGCCCGGCCGGGCTGGCTGCTTTACCCCGGCGGCCGCTCCACCACAACCGGAGCCCCGCCGGGCCAGCTGGTTTACCCCGGCGGCCGCTCCACAACCGACCGAGTCCGGCCGGGCCGGCTCCCTGACCCGGGCGGCCGCTCCACCACACCCCCAGCCGGGCCGGGCCGGCTGCTTTACCCCGGCGGCAGCTCCACCACAACCGGAGCCCCGCCGGGCCAGCTGGTTGACCCGGGAGCCGCTCCACAACCGACCGAGCTCGGCCGGGCCGGCTTCCTGACCCGGGCTGCCGCTCCACCACACCCCGAGCCCGGCCGGGCCGGCTGCTTTACCCCGGCGGCCGCTCCACCACAACCGGAGCCCCGCCGGGCCAGCTGGTTGACCCTGGCGGCCGCTCCACAACCGACCGAGCCCGGCCGGGCCGGCTTCCTGACCCGGGCGGCCGCTCCACCACACCCCGAGCCCGGCCGGGCCGGCTGCTTTACCCCGGCGGCCGCTCCACCACAACCGGAGCCCCGCCGGGCCAGCTGGTTGACCCGGGCGGCCGCTCCACAACCGACCGAGCCCGGCCGGGCCGGCTTCCTGACCCGGGCGGCCGCTCCACCAGACCTCGAGCCGGGCCGGGCCGGGCCGGCTGCTTTACCCCGGCGGCCGCTCCACCACTACCGGAGCCCCGCCGGGCCAGCTGGTTGACCCGGGCGGCCGCTCCACAACCGACCGAGCGCGGCCGGGCCGGCTTCCTGACCCGGGCGGCCGCTCCACCACACCCCGAGCCCGGTCGGGCCGGCTGCTTTACCCCGGCGGCCGCTCCACCACAACCGGATCCCCGTCGGGCCAGCTGGTTGACCCGGGCAGCCGCTCCACAACCGACCGAGCCCGGCCGGGCCGGCTTCCTGACCCGGGCGGCCGATCCACCACACCCCGAGCCGGGCCCGGCCGGCTGCTTTACCCCGGCGGCCGCTCCACCACAACCGGAGCCCCGCCAGGCCAGCTGGTTGACCCGGGCGGCCGCTCCACAACCGACCGAGCCCCGCCGGGCCGGCTTCCTGACCCCGGCGGCCGCTCCACCACAACCCCAGCCCGGCCGGGCCGGCTGCTTTACCCCGGCGGCCGCTCCACCACAACCGGAGCCCCGCCGGGCCAGCTGGTTGACCCCGGCGGCCGCTCCACAACCGACCGAGTCCGGCCGGGCCGGCTTCCTGACCCGGGCGGCCGCTCCACCACACCCCCAGCCCGGCCGGGCCGGCTGCTTTACCCCGGCGGCAGCTCCACCACAACCGGAGCCCCCCCGGGCCAGGTGGTTGACCCGGGAGCCGCTCCACAACCGACCGAGCTCGGCCGGGCCGGCTTCCTGACCCGGGCGGCCGCTCCACCACACCCCGAGCCCGGCCGGGCCGGCTGCTTTACCCCGGCGGACGCTCCACCACAACCGGAGCCCCGCCGGGCCAGCTGGTTTACCCCGGCGGCCGCTCCACAACCGACCGAGTCCGGCCGGGCCGGCTTCCTGACCCGGGCGGCCGCTCCACCACACCCCCAGCCCGGCCGGGCCGGCTGCTTTACCCCGGCGGCAGCTCCACCACAACCGGAGCCCCGCCGGGCCAGCTGGTTGACCCGGGAGCCGCTCCACAACCGACCGAGCTCGGCCGGGCCGGCTTCCTGACCCGGGCGGCCGCTCCACCACACCCCGAGCCCGGCCAGGCTGGCTGCTTTACCCCGGCGGCCGCTCCACCACAACCGGAGCCCCGCCGGGCCAGCTGGTTGACCCTGGCGGCCGCTCCACAACCGACCGAGCCCGGCCGGGCCGGCTTCCTGACCCGGGCGGCCGCTCCACCACACCCCGAGCTGGGCGGGGCCGGCTGCTTTACCCCGGCGGCCGCTCCACCACAACCGGAGCCCCGCCGGGCCAGCTGGTTGACCCGGGCGGCCGCTCCACAACCGACCGAGCCCGGCCGGGCCGGCTTCCTGACCCCGGCGGCCGCTCCACCACAACCCCAGCCCGGCCGGGCCGGCTGCTTTTACCCCGGCGGCCGCTCCACCACAACCGGAGCCCCGCCGGGCCAGCTGGTTGACCCCGGCGGCCGCTCCACAACCGACCGAGCCCGGCCGGGCCGGCTTTCTGACCCGGGCGGCCGCTCCACCACACCCCCAGCCCGGCCGGGCCGGCTGCTTTACCCCGGCGGCAGCTCCACCACAACCGGAGCCCCGCCGGGCCAGCTGGTTGACCCGGGAGCCGCTCCACAACCGACCGAGCTCGGCCGGGCCGGCTTCCTGACCCGGGCGGCCGCTTCACCACACCCCGAGCCCGGCCCGGCCGGCTGCTTTACCCCGGCGGCCGCTCCACCACAACCGGAGCCCCGCCAGGCCAGCTGGTTGACCCGGGCGGCCGCTCCACAACCGACCGAGCTCGGCCGGGCCGGCTTCCTGACCCGGGCGGCCGCTCCACCACACCCCGAGCCGGGCCGGGCCGGCTGCTTTACCCCGGCGGCCGCTCCACCACAACCGGAGCCCCGCCGGGCCAGCTGGTTGACCCGGGCGGCCGCTCCACAACCGACCGAGCCCCGCCGGGCCGGCTTCCTGACCCCGGCGGCCGCTCCACCACAACCCCAGCCCGGCCGGGCCGGCTGCTTTACCCCGGCGGCCGCTCCACCACAACCGGAGCCCCGCCGGGCCAGCTGGTTGACCCCGGCGGCCGCTCCACAACCGACCGAGTCCGGCCGGGCCGGCTTCCTGACCCGGGCGGCCGCTCCACCACACCCCCAGCCCGGCCGGGCCGGCTGCTTTACCCCGGCGGCAGCTCCACCACAACCGGAGCCCCCCCGGGCCAGGTGGTTGACCCGGGAGCCGCTCCACAACCGACCGAGCTCGGCCGGGCCGGCTTCCTGACCCGGGCGGCCGCTCCACCACACCCCGAGCCCGGCCGGGCCGGCTGCTTTACCCCGGCGGCCGCTCCACCACAACCGGAGCCCCGCCGGGCCAGCTGGTTGACCCTGGCGGCCGCTCAACAACCGACCGAGCCCGGCCGGGCCGGCTTCCTGACCCGGGCGGCCGCTCCACCACACCCCCAGCCCGGCCGGGCCGGCTGCTTTACCCCGGCGGCAGCTCCACCACAACCGGAGCCCCGCCGGTCCAGCTGGTTGACCCGGGAGCCGCTCCACAACCGACCGAGCCCGGCCGGGCCGGCTTCCTGACCCTGCCGGCCGCTCCACCACACCCCGAGCCCGGCCGGGCTGGCTGCTTTACCCCGGCGGCCGCTCCACCACAACCGGAGCCCCGCCGGGCCAGCTGGTTTACCCCGGCGGCCGCTCCACAACCGACCGAGTCCGGCCGGGCCGGCTTCCTGACCCGGGCGGCCGCTCCACCACACCCCCAGCCGGGCCGGGCCGGCTGCTTTACCCCGGCGGCAGCTCCACCACAACCGGAGCCCCGCCGGGCCAGCTGGTTGACCCGGGAGCCGCTCCACAACCGACCGAGCTCGGCCGGGCCGGCTTCCTGACCCGGGCTGCCGCTCCACCACACCCCGAGCCCGGCCGGGCCGGCTGCTTTACCCCGGCGGCCGCTCCACCACAACCGGAGCCCCGCCGGGCCAGCTGGTTGACCCGGGCGGCCGCTCCACAACCGACCGAGCCCGGCCGGGCCGGCTTCCTGACCCGGGCGGCCGCTCCACCACACCCCGAGCCGGGCCGGGCCGGCTGCTTTCCCCCGGCGGCCGCTCCACCACAACCGGAGCCCCGCCGGGCCAGCTGGTTGACCCGGGCGGCCGCTCCACAACCGAGCGAGCCCGGCCGGGCCGGCTTCCTGACCCCGGCGGCCGCTCCACCACAACCCCAGCCCGGCCGGGCCGGCTGCTTTACCCCGGCGGCCGCTCCACCACAACCGGAGCCCCGCCGGGCCAGCTGGTTGACCCCGGCGGCCGCTCCACAACCGACCGAGCCCGGCCGGGCCGGCTTCCTGACCCGGGCGGCCGCTCCACCACACCCCCAGCCCGGCCGGGCCGGCTGCTTTACCCCGGCGGCAGCTCCACCACAACCGGAGCCCCGCCGGGCCAGCTGGTTGACCCGGGAGCCGCTACACAACCGACCGAGCCCGGCCGGGCCGGCTTCCTGACCCGGGCGGCCTTTCCACCACACTCCGAGCCGGGCCGGGCCGGCTGCTTTACCCCGGCGGCCGCTCCACCACAACCGGAGCCCCGCCGGGCCAGCTGGTTGACCCGGGCGGCCGCTCCACCACAGACCCAGCCCGGCCGGGCCGGCCTCCTGACCCGGGCTGCCGCTCCACCACACCCCGAGCCCGGCCGGGCCGGCCTCTTTACCCCAGCGGCCGCTCCACCATAAACGGAGCCCCGCCGGGCCAGCTGGTTGACCCGGGCGGCCGCTCCACAACCGACCGAGTCCGGCCGGGCCGGCTTCCTGACCCGGGCGGCCGCTCCACCACACCCCGAGCCCGGCCGGGCCGGCTGCTTTACCCCGGCGGCCGCTCCACCACAACCGGAGCCCCGCCGGGCCAGCTGGTTGACCCGGGCGGCCGCTCCACAACCGACCGAGCCCGGCCGGGCCGGCTTCCTGACCCGGGCGGCCGCTCCACCAGACCTCGAGCCGGGCCGGGCCGGGCCGGCTGCTTTACCCCGGCGGCCGCTGCACCACTACCGGAGCCCCGCCGGGCCAGCTGGTTGACCCGGGCGGCCGCCCCACAACCGACCGAGCCCGGCCGGGCCGGCTTCCTGACCCGGGCGGCCGCTCCACCACACCCCGAGCCCGGTCGGGCCGGCTGCTTTACCCCAGCGGCCGCTCCACCACAACCGGATCCCCGTCGGGCCAGCTGGTTGACCCGGGCAGCCGCTCCACAACCGACCGAGCCCGGCCGGGCCGGCTTCCTGACCCGGGCGGCCGCTCCACCACACCCCGAGTCGGGCCCGGCCGGCTGCTTTACCCCGGCGGCCGCTCCACCACAACCGGAGCCCCGCCAGGCCAGCTGGTTGACCCGGGCGGCCGCTCCACAACCGACCGAGCCCCGCCGGGCCGGCTTCCTGACCCCGGCGGCCGCTCCACCACAACCCCAGCCCGGCCAGGCCGGCTGCTTTACCCCGGCGGCCGCTCCACCACAACCGGAGCCCCGCCGGGCCAGCTGGTTGACCCCGGCGGCCGCTCCACAACCGACCGAGTCCGGCCGGGCCGGCTTCCTGACCCGGGCGGCCGCTCCACCACACCCCCAGCCCGGCCGGGCCGGCTGCTTTACCCCGGCGGCAGCTCCACCACAACCGGAGCCCCCCCGGGCCAGGTGGTTGACCCGGGAGCCGCTCCACAACCGACCGAGCTCGGCCGGGCCGGCTTCCTGACCCGGGCGGCCGCTCCACCACACCCCGAGCCCGGCCGGGTCGGCTGCTTTACCCCGGCGGCCGCTCCACCACAACCGGAGGCCCGCCGGGCCAGCTGGTTGACCCGGGCGGCCGCTCCACCAAAGACCCAGCCCGGCCGGGCCGGCCTCCTGACCCGGGCTGCCGCTCCACCACACCCCTAGCCCGGCCGGGCCGGCTGCTTTACCCCGGCGGCCGCTCCACCACAACCGGAGCCCCGCCGGGCCAGCTGGTTGACCCGGGCGGCCGCTCCACAACCGACCGAGCCCGGCCGGGCCGGCTTCCTGACCCGGGCGGCCGCTCCACCACACCCCCAGCCCGGCCGGGCCGGCTGCTTTACCCCGGCGGCCGCTCCACCACAACCGGAGCCCCGCCGGGCCAGCTGGTTGACCCGGGCGGGTGCTCCACAACCGACCGAGCCCGGCCAGCCTCCTGACCCGGGCGGCCGCTCCACCACACCCCCAGCCCGGCCGGGCCGGCTACTTTACCCCGGCGGCCGCTCCACCACAACCGGAGCCCCGCCGGGCCAGCTGGTTGACCCGGGCGGCCGCTGCACAACCGACCGAGCCAGGCCGGGCAAGCTTCCTGACCCGGGCGGCCGCTCCACCACACCCCGAGCCCGCCCGGGCCGGCTGCTTTAACCCGGCTGCCGCTCCACCACAACCGGAGCCCCGCCGGGATAGCTGGTTGAGCCGGGCGGCCAGTTTACCACAACCGGAGCCCCGCCGGGCCAGCTGGTTGACCCTGGCGGCCGCTCCACCACAACCGGAGCTCCGCCGGGCCAGCTGGTTGACCCAGGCGGCCGCTCCACCACAGACCGAGCCAGGCCGGGCGGGCTTCCTGACCCGGGCGACCGCTCCACCCCACCCCGAGCCCGGCCGGGCCGGCTGCTTTACCCCGGCTGCCGCTTCACCACAACCGGAGCTCCGCCGGGCCAGCTGGTTGACCCGGGCGGCCGCTCCACCACAACCGGATCCCCGCCGGGCCAGCTGGTTGACCCGGGCGGCCGCTCCACCACAGACCCAGCCCGGCCGGGCCGGCCTCCTGACACGGGCTGCCGCTCCACCACACCCCTAGCCCGGCCGGGCCGGCTGCTTTACCCCCGCGGCCGCTCCACCACAACCGGAGCCCCCCGGGCCAGCTGGTTGACCCGGGCGGCCGCTCCACAACCGACCGAGCCCGGCCGGGCCGGCTTCCTGACCCGGGCGGCCGCTCCACCACACCTCCAGCCCGGCCGGGCCGGCTGCTTTACCCCGGCGGCCGCTCCACCACAACCGGAGCCCCGCCGCGCCAGCTGGTTGACCCTGGCGGCCGCTCCACCACAAACGGAGCCCCGCCGGGCCAGCTGGTTGATCCGGGCGGCCGCTCCACAACCGACCGAGCCCGTCCGGGCCGGCTTCCTGACCCGGGAGGCCGCTCCACCACACCCCGAGCCGGGCCAAGCTGGCTGCTTTACCCCGGCGGCCGCTCCACCACAACCGGAGCCCCGCCGGGCCAGCTGGTTGACCCGGGAGACGCTCCACAACCGACCGAGCTCGGCCGGGCCGGCTTCCTGACCCGGGCGGCTGCTCCACCATACCCCGAGCCGGGCCGGGCCGGCTGCTTTACCCCGGCGGACGCTCCACCACAACCGGAGCCCCGCCGGGCCACCTGGTTGACCCGGGCGGCCGCTCCACAACCGACCGAGCTTGGCCGGGCCGGCTTCCCGACCCGGGCGGCCGCTCCAACACACCCCCAGCCCGGCCGGGCCGGCTGCTTTACCCCGGCGGCCGCTCCACCACAACCGGAGCCCCGCCGGGGCAGCTGGTTGACCCGGGCGGCCGCTCCACAACAGACCGAGCCCGGCCGGGCCGGCTTCCTGACCCGGGCGGCCGCTCCACCACACCCCGAGCCGGGCAGGGCCAACTGCTTTACCCCGGCGGCCGCTCAACCACAACCGGAGCCCCGCCGGGCCAGCTGGTTGACCCGGGCGGGCGCTCCACAACCGACCGATCCCGGACGGGCCGGCCTCCTGACCCGGGCGGCCGCTCCACCACACCCCCAGCCCGGCCGGGCCGGCTGCTTTACCCCGGCGGCCGCTCCACCACAACCTGAGCCCCGCCGGGCGAGCTGGTTGACCCTGGCAGCCGCTCCACCAAAACCGGATACCCGCCGGGCCAGCTGGTTGACCCGGGCTGCCGCTCCACAACCGACCGAGCCCGGCCGGGCCGGCTTCCAGAACCGGGCGTCCGCTCCACCACACCCCGAGCCCGGCCAGGCCGGTTGCTTTACCCCGGCTGCCGCTCCACCACAACCGGAGCCCCGCCGGGCCAGCTGGTTGACCCGGGCGGCCGCTCCACCACAACCGGAGCCCCGCCGGGCCAGCTGGTTGACCTTGGCGGCCGCTCCACAACCGACCGAGCCCGGCCGGGCCGGTCTCCTGACCCGGGCGGCCGCTCCACCACACCCCCAGCCCGGCCGGGCTGGCTGCTTTACCCCGGCGGCCGCTCCACCACAACCGGAGCCCCGCCGGGCCAGCTGGTTGACCCGGGCGGCCGCTCCACCACAGACCCAGCCCGGCCGGGCCGGCCTCCTGACACGGGCTGCCGCTCCACCACACCCCCAGCCCGGCCGGGCCGGCTGCTTTACCCCGGCGGCCGCTCCACCACAACCGGAGCCCCGCCGGGCCAGCTGGTTGACCCGGGCGGCCGCTCCACAACCAACCGAGCCCGGCCGGGCCGGCTTCCAGACCCGGGCGGCCGCTCCACCACACCCCGAGCCCGGCCGGGCCGGCTGCTTTACCCCGGCTGCCGCTCCACCACAACCGGAGCTCTGACGGGCCAGCTGGTTGACCCTGGCGGCCGCTCCACCACAACCTGAGCCCCGCCGGGCCAGCTGGTTGACCCTGGCGGCCGCTCCACCACAACCGGAGCCCCGCCGGGCCAGCTGGTTGACCCGGGCGGCCGCTCCACCACCGACCGAGCCCGTCCGGGCCGGCTTCCTGACCCGGGCTGCCGCTCCACCACACCCCGAGCCGGGCCGGGCCGGCTGCTTTACCCCGGCTGCCGCTCCACCACAACCTGAGCCCCGCCGGGCCAGCTGGTTGACCCTGGCGGCCGCTCCACCACAACCGGAGCCCCGCCGGGCTAGCTGGTTGACCCGGGCGGCCGCTCCACCACAACCGGAGCCCCGCTGGGCCAGCTGGTTGACCCTGGCGGCCGCTCCACCGCAACCGGAGCTCCGCCGGGCCAGCTGGTTGACCCGGGCGGCCGCTCCACCACAACCGGAGCCCGGCTGGGCCAGCTGGTTGACCCTGGCGGCCGCTCCACCGCAACCGGAGCTCCGCCGGGCCAGCTGCTTGACCCGGGCGGCCGCTCCACCACCGACCGAGCCCGGCCGGGCCGGCCTCCTGACCCGGGCGGCCGCTCCACCACACCTTCAGCCGGGCCGGGCCGGCTGCTTTACCCCGGCGGCCGCTCCACCACAACCGGAGCCCCGCCGGGCCAGCTGGTTGACCCGGGCGGCCGCTCCACAACCGACCGAGCCCGGCCGGGCCGGCTTCCAGACCCGGGCGGCCGCTCCACCACACCCCGAGTCCGGCCGGGCCGGCTGCTTTACCCCGGCTGCCGCTCCACCACAACCTGAGCCCCGCCGGGCCAGCTGGTTGACCCTGGCGGCCGCTCCACCACAACCGGAGCCCCGCCGGGCCAGCTGGTTGACCCGGGCGGCCGCTCCACAACCGACCGAGCCAGGCCGGGCCGGCTTCCAGACCCGGGCGGCCGCTCCACCACACCCCGAGCCCGGCCGGGCCGGCTGCTTTACCCCGGCTGCCGCTCCACCACAACCTGAGCCCCGCCGGGCCAGCTGGTTGACCCTGGCGGCCGCTCCACCACAACCGGAGCCCCGCCGGGCCAGCTGGTTTACCCGGGCGGCCGCTCCACAACCGACCGAGCCCGTCCGGGCCGGCTTACTGACCCGGGCGGCCGCTCCACCACACCCCGAGCCGGGCCGGGCCGGCTGCTTTACCCCGGTGGCCGCTCCACCACAACCGGAGCCCCGCCGGGCCAGCTGGTTGACCCGGGCGGCCGTCCCACAACCGACCGAGCCCGGCAGGGCCGGCTTCCTGACCCGGGCGGCCGCTCCACCACAACCCGAGCCCGGCCGGGCCGGCTGCTTTACCCCGGCGTCCGCTCCACCACAACCGGAGCCCCGCCGGGCCAGCTGGTTGACCCGGGCGGCCGCTCCACCAAAGACCCAGCCCGGCCGGGCCGGCCTCCTGACCCGGGCGGCCGCTCCACCACACCTTCAGCCGGGCCGGGCCGGCTGCTTTACCCCGGCGGCCGCTCCACCACAACCGGAGCCCCGCCGGGCCAGCTGGTTGACCCGGGCGGCTTCTCCACAACCGACCGAGCCCGGCCGGGCCGGCTTCCAGACCCGGGCGGCCGCTCCACCACACCCCGAGCCCGGCCGGGCCGGCTGCTTTACCCCGGCGGCCGCTCCACCACAACCGGAGCCCCGTCGGGCCAGCTGGTTGACCCGGGCGGCCGCTCCACAACCAACCGAGCCCGGCCGGGCCGGCTTCCAGACCCGGGCGGCCGCTCCACCACACCCCGAGCCCGGCCGGGCCGGCTGCTTTACCCCGGCTGCCGCTCCACCACAACCGGAGCTCTGACGGGCCAGCTGGTTGACCCTGGCGGCCGCTCCACCACAACCGGAGCCCCGCCGGGCCAGCTGGTTGACCCTGGCGGCCGCTCCACCACAACCGGAGCCCCGCCGGGCCAGCTGGTTGACCCGGGCGGCCGCTCCACAACGGACCGAGCCCGGCCGGGCCGGCTTCCTGACCGGGGCGGCCGCTCCACCACACCCCGAGCCCGGCCGGGCCGGCTGCTTTACTCCGGCGGCCGCTCAACCACAACCGGAGCTCCGCCGGGCCAGCTGGTTGACCCGGGCGGCCGCTTCACCACAGACCGAGCCCGGCCGGGCCGGCTTTTTGACCCGCGCGGCCGCTCCACCACACACCGAGCCGGGCCGGGCCGGCTGCTTTACCCCGGCGGCCGCTCCACCACAACCTGACCCCGGCCGGGCCAGCTGGTTGACCCTGGCGGCCGCTCCACCACAACCGGAGCCCCGCCGGGCCAGCTGGTTTACCCGGGCCGGCGCTCCACAACCGACCGAGCCAGGCCAGGCCGGCCTCCTGACCCGGGCGGCCGCTCCACCACACCCCCAGCCCGGCCGGGCCGGCTGCTTTGCCCTGGCGGCCGCTCCACCACAACCGGAGCCCCGCCGGGCCGGCTGGTTGACCCGGGCGGCCGTTCCACAACCGACCGAGCCCGGCCGGGCCGGCTTCCTGACCCGGGCGGCCGCTCCACCACACCCCGAGCCGGGCCGGGCCGGCTGCTTTACCCCGGTGGCCGCTCCATTACAACCGGAGCCCCGCCGGGCCAGCTGGTTGACCCGGGCGGGCGCTCCACAACCGTCCGAGCCCGGCCGGCCTCCTGACCCAGGCGGCCGCTCCACCACACCCCCAGCCCGGCCGGGCCGGTGCTTTACCCCGGCGGCCGCTCCACCACAACCGGAGCCCCGCCGGGCCAGCTGGTTGACCCGGGCGGCCGTTCCACAACCGACCGAGCCCGGCCGGGCCGGCTTACTGACCCGGGCGGCCGCTCCACCACACCCCGAGCCGGGCCGGGCCGGCTGCTTTACCCCGGCTGCCGCTCCACCACAACCGGAGCTCCGCCGGGCCAGCTGGTTGACCCGGGCGCCCGCTCCACCACAGACCGAGGCAGGCGGGGCCGGCTTCCTGACCCGGGCGGCCGCTCCACCACACCCCGAGCCGGGCCGGGCCGGCTGCTTTACCCTGGCGGCCGTCCACCACAACCGGAGCCCCGCCGGGCCAGCTGGTTGACCCGGGCGGCCGCTCCACAACCGACCGAGCCCGGCTGGGCCGGCTTCCTGACCGGGGCGGCCGCTCCACCACACCCCGAGCCCGGCCGGGCCGGCTGCTTCACCCCGGCTGCCGCTCAACCACAACCAGAGCTCCGCCGGGCCAGCTGGTTGACCCGGGCGGCCGCTTCACCACAGACCGAGCCCGGCCGGGCCGGCTTTTTGACCCGGGCGGCCGCTCCACCACACCCCGAGCCGGGCCGGGCCGGCTGCTTTACCCTGGCGGCCGCTCCACCACAACCTGAGCCCGGCCGGGCCAGCTGGTTGACCCTGGCGGCCGCTCCACCACAACCGGAGCCCCGCCGGGCCAGCTGGTTTACCCGGGCCGGCGCTCCACAACCGACCGAGCCCGGCCAGGCCGGCCTCCTGACCCGGGCGGCCGCTCCACCACACCCCCAGCCCGGCCGGGCCGGCTGCTTTACCCCGGCGGCCGCTCCACCACAACCTGAGCCCCGCCGGGCCAGCTGGTTGACCCTGGCGGCCGCTCCACCACAACCGGAGCCCCGCCGGGATAGCTGGTTGACCCGGGCGGCCGCTCCACCACAACCGGAGCCCCGCTGGGCCAGCTGGTTGACCCTGGCGGCCGCTCCACCGCAACCGGAGCTCCGCCGGGCCAGCTGGTTGACCCGGGCGGCCGCTCCACCACCGACCGAGCCCGTCCGGGCCGGCCTCCTGACCCGGGCGGCCGCTCCACCACACCTTCAGCCGGGCCGGGCCGGCTGCTTTACCCCGGCGGCCGCTCCACCACAACCGGAGCCCCGCCGGGCCAGCTGGTTGACCCGGGCGGCCGCTCCACAACCGACCGAGCCCGGCCGGGCCGGCTTCCAGACCCGGGCGGCCGCTCCACCACACCCCGAGCCCGGCCGGGCTGGCTGCTTTACCCCGGCTGCCGCTCCACCACAACCTGAGCCCCGCCGGGCCAGCTGGTTGACCCTGGCGGCCGCTCCACCACAACCGGAGCCCCGCCGGGCCAGCTGGTTGACCCGGGCGGCCGCTCCACAACCGACCGAGCCCGTCCGGGCCGGCTTCCTGACCCGGGCGGCCGCTCCACCACACCCCGAGCCGGGCCGGGCCGGCTGCTTTACCCCGGTGGCCGCTCCACCACAACCGGAGCCCCGCCGGGCCAGCTGGTTGACCCGGGCGGCCGTCCCACAACCGACCGAGCCCGGCAGGGCCGGCTTCCTGACCCGGGCGGCCGCTCCACCACACCCCGAGCCCGGCCGGGCCGGCTGCTTTACCCCGGCGGCCGCTCCACCACAACCGGAGCCCCGCCGGGCCAGCTGGTTGACCCGGGCGGCCGCTCCACCAAAGACCCAGCCCGGCCGGGCCGGCCTCCTGACCCGGGCGGCCGCTCCACCACACCTTCAGCTGGGCCGGGCCGGCTGCTTTACCCCGGCGGCCGCTCCACCACAACCGGAGCCCCGCCGGGCCAGCTGGTTGACCCGGGCGGCCGCTCCACAACCGACCGAGCCCGGCCGGGCCGGCTTCCAGACCCGGGCGGCCGATCCACCACACCCCGAGCCCGGCCGGGCCGGCTGCTTTACCCCGGCGGCCGCTCCACCACAACCGGAGCCCCGCCGGGCCAGCTGGTTGACCCGGGCGGCCGCTCCACAACCAACCGAGCCCGGCCGGGCCGGCTTCCAGACCCGGGCGGCCGCTCCAACACACCCCGAGCCCGGCCGGCCCGGCTGCTTTACCCCGGCTGCCGCTCCACCACAACCGGAGCTCTGACGGGCCAGCTGGTTGACCCTGGCGGCCGCTCCACCACAACCTGAGCCCCGCCGGGCCAGCTGGTTGACCCGGGCGCCCGCTCCACCACAGACCGAGCCCGGCGGGGCCGGCTTCCTGACCCGGGCGGCCGCTCCACCACACCCCGAGCCGGGCCGGGCCGGCTGCTTTACCCCGGTGGCCGCTCCACCACAACCGGAGCCCCGCCGGGCCAGCTGGTTTACCCGGGCCGGCGCTCCACAACCGACCGAGCCCGGCCAGGCCGGCCTCCTGACCCGGGCGGCCGCTCCACCACACCCCCAGCCCGGCCGGGCCGGCTGCTTTACCCCGGCGGCCGCTCCACCACAACCTGAGCCCCGCCGGGCCAGCTGGTTGACCCTGGCGGCCGCTCCACCACAACCGGAGCCCCGCCGGGATAGCTGGTTGACCCGGGCGGCCGCTCCACCACAACCGGAGCCCCGCTGGGCCAGCTGGTTGACCCTGGCGGCCGCTCCACCGCAACCGGAGCTCCGCCGGGCCAGCTGGTTGACCCGGGCGGCCGCTCCACAACCGACCGAGCCCGGCCGGGCCGGCTTCCAGACCCGGGCGGCCGCTCCAACACACCCCGAGCCCGGCCGGCCCGGCTGCTTTACCCCGGCTGCCGCTCCACCACAACCGGAGCTCTGACGGGCCAGCTGGTTGACCCTGGCGGCCGCTCCACCACAACCTGAGCCCCGCCGGGCCAGCTGGTTGACCCTGGCGGCCGCTCCACCACAACCGGAGCTCCGCCGGGCCAGCTGGTTGACCCGGGCGCCCGCTCCACCACAGACCGAGCCCGGCGGGGCCGGCTTCCTGACCCGGGCGGCCGCTCCACCATGCCCGAGCCGGGCCGGGCCGGCTGCTTTACCCTGGCGGCCGCTCCACCACAACCGGAGCCCCGCCGGGCCAGCTGGTTGACCCGGGCGGCCGCTCCACAACCGACCGAGCCCGGCCGGGCCGGCTTCCTGACCGGGGCGGCCGCTCCACCACACCCCGAGCCCGGCCGGGCCGGATGCTTTACCCCGGCGGCCGCTCCACCACAACCGGAGCCCCACCGGGCCAGCTGGTTGACCCGGGCGGCCGCTCCAAAACCGACCGAGCCCGGCCAGGCCGGCTTCCTGACCCGGGCGGCGGCTCCACCACACCCCGAGCCCGGCCGGGCCGGCTGCTTTACCCCGGCTGCCGCTCAACCACAACCGGAGCTCCGTCGGGCCAGCTGGTTGACCCGGGCGGCCGCTTCACCACAGACCGAGCCCGGCCGGGCCGGCTTCCTGACCCGGGCGGCCGCTCCACCACACCCCGAGCCGGGCCGGGCCGGCTGCTTTACCCCGGTGGCCGCTCCACCACAACCGGAGCCCCGCCGGGCCAGCTGGTTTACCCGGGCCGGCGCTCCACAACCGACCGAGCCCGGCCAGGCCGGCCTCCTGACCCGGGCGGCCGCTCCACCACACCCCCAGCCCGGCCGGGCCGGCTGCTTTACCCCGGCGGCCGCTCCACCACAACCTGAGCCCCGCCGGGCCAGCTGGTTGACCCTGGCGGCCGCTCCACCACAACCGGAGCCCCGCCGGGATAGCTGGTTGACCCGGGCGGCCGCTCCACCACAACCGGAGCCCCGCTGGGCCAGCTGGTTGACCCTGGCGGCCGCTCCACCGCAACCGGAGCTCCGCCGGGCCAGCTGGTTGACCCGGGCGGCCGCTCCACAACCGACCGAGCCCGGCCGGGCCGGCTTCCAGACCCGGGCGGCCGCTCCAACACACCCCGAGCCCGGCCGGCCCGGCTGCTTTACCCCGGCTGCCGCTCCACCACAACCGGAGCTCTGACGGGCCAGCTGGTTGACCCTGGCGGCCGCTCCACCACAACCTGAGCCCCGCCGGGCCAGCTGGTTGACCCTGGCGGCCGCTCCACCACAACCGGAGCTCCGCCGGGCCAGCTGGTTGACCCGGGCGCCCGCTCCACCACAGACCGAGCCCGGCGGGGCCGGCTTCCTGACCCGGGCGGCCGCTCCACCATGCCCGAGCCGGGCCGGGCCGGCTGCTTTACCCTGGCGGCCGCTCCACCACAACCGGAGCCCCGCCGGGCCAGCTGGTTGACCCGGGCGGCCGCTCCACAACCGACCGAGCCCGGCCGGGCCGGCTTCCTGACCGGGGCGGCCGCTCCACCACACCCCGAGCCCGGCCGGGCCGGATGCTTTACCCCGGCGGCCGCTCCACCACAACCGGAGCCCCACCGGGCCAGCTGGTTGACCCGGGCGGCCGCTCCAAAACCGACCGAGCCCGGCCAGGCCGGCTTCCTGACCCGGGCGGCGGCTCCACCACACCCCGAGCCCGGCCGGGCCGGCTGCTTTACCCCGGCTGCCGCTCAACCACAACCGGAGCTCCGTCGGGCCAGCTGGTTGACCCGGGCGGCCGCTTCACCACAGACCGAGCCCGGCCGGGCCGGCTTCCTGACCCGGGCGGCCGCTCCACCACACCCCGAGCCGGGCCGGGCCGGCTGCTTTACCCCGGTGGCCGCTCCACCACAACCGGAGCCCCGCCGGGCCAGCTGGTTGACCCGGGCGGGCGCTCCACAACCGACCGAGCCCGGCCGGCCTCCTGACCCGGGCGGGCGCTCCACCACACCCCCAGCCCGGCCGGGCCGGCTGCTTTACCCCGGTGGCCGCTCCACCACAACCGGAGCCCCGCCGGGCCAGCTGGTTGACCCGGGCGGCCGCTCCACAACCAACCGAGCCCGGCCGGGCCGGCTTCCAGACCCGGGCGGCCGCTCCACCACACCCCGAGCCCAGCCGGGCCGGCTGCTTTACCCCGGCTGCCGCTCCACCACAACCGGAGCTCTGAAGGGCCAGCTGGTTGACCCTGGCGGCCGCTCCACCACAACCTGAGCCCCGCCGGGCCAGCTGGTTGACCCTGGCGGCCGCTCCACCACAACCGGAGCCCCGCCGGGCCAGCTGGTTGACCCGGGCGGCCGTTCCACAACCGACCGAGCCCGGCCGGGCCGGCTTCCTGACCCGGGCGGCCGCTCCACCACACCCCGAGCCCGGCCGGGCCGGCTGCTTTACCCCGGCTGCCGCTCCACCACAACCGGAGCTCCGCCGGGCCAGCTGGTTGACCCGGGCGCCCGCTCCACCACAGACCGAGCCCGGCGGGGCCGGCTTCCTGACCCGGGCGGCCGCTCCACCATCCCCGAGCCTGGCCGGGCCGGCTGCTTTACCCTGGCGGCCGCTCCACCACAACCGGAGCCCCGCCGGGCCAGCTGGTTGACCCGGGCGGCCGCTCCACAACCGACCGAGCCCGGCCGGGCCGGCTTCCTGACCGGGGCGGCCGCTCCACCAGACCCCGAGCCCGGCCGGGCCGGCTGCTTTACCCCGGCGGCCGCTCAACCACAACCGGAGCTCCGCCGGGCCAGCTGGTTGACCCGGGCGGCCGCTTCACCACAGACCGAGCCCGGCCGGGCCGGCTTTTTGACCCGGGCGGCCGCTCCACCACACCCCGAGCCGGGCCGGGCCGGCTGCTTTACCCCGGCGGCCGCTCCACCACAACCTGAGCCCGGCCGGGCCAGCTGGTTGACCCTGGCGGCCGCTCCGACACAACCGGAGCCCCGCCGGGCCAGCTGGTTTACCCGGGCCGGCGCTCCACAACCGACCGAGCCCGGCCAGGCCGGCCTCCTGACCCGGGCGGCCGCTCCACCACACCCCCAGCCCGGCCGGGCCGGCTGCTTTACCCCGGCGGCCGCTCCACCACAACCTGAGTCCCGCCGGGCCAGCTGGTTGACCCTGGCGGCCGCTCCACCACAACCGGAGCCTCGCCGGGCTAGCTGGTTGACCCGGGCGGCCGCTCCACCACAACCGGAGCCCCGCTGGGCCAGCTGGTTGACCCTGGCGGCCGCTCCACCGCAACCGGAGCTCCGCCGGGCCAGCTGGTTGACCCTGGCGGCCGCTCCACCACAAACTGAGCCCCGCCGGGCCAGCTGGTTGACCCTGGCGGCCGCTCCACCACAACCGGAGCCCCGCCGGGCCAGCTGGTTGACCCGGGCGGCCGCTCCACCACCGACCGAGCCCGTCCGGGCCGGCTTCCTGACCCGGGCGGCCGCTCCACCACACCCCGAGCCGGGCCGGGCCTGCTGCTTTACCCCGGTGGCCGCTCCACCACAACCGGAGCCCCGCCGGGCCAGCTGGTTGACCCGGGCGGGCGCTCCACAACCGACCGAGCCCGGCCGGCCTCCTGACCCGGGCGGCCGCTCCACCACACCCCCAGCCCGACCGGGCCGGCTGCTTTACCCCGGCGGCCGCTCCACCACAACCGGAGCCCCGCCGGGCCAGCTGGTTGACCCGGGCGGCCGTTCCACAACCGACCGAGCCCGGCCGGGCCGGCTTCCTGACCCGGGCGGCCGCTCCACCACACCCCGAGCCCGGCCGGGCCGGCTGCTTAATCCCGGCTGCCGCTCCACCACAACTGGAGCTCCGCCGGGCCAGCTGGTTGACCCGGGCGCCCGCTCCACCACAGACTGAGCCCGGCGGGGCCGGCTTCCTGACCCGGGCGGCCGCTCCACCATCTCCGAGCCGGGCCGGGCCGGCTGCTTTACCCTGGCGGCCGCTCCACCACAACCGGAGCCCCGCCGGGCCAGCTGGTTGACCCGGGCGGCCGCTCCACAACCGACCGAGCCCGGCCGGGCCGGCTTCCTCACCGGGGCGGCCGCTCCACCACACCCCGAGCCCGGCCGGGCCGGCTGCTTTACCCCGGCGGCCGCTCAACCACAACCGGAGCTCCGCCGGGCCAGCTGGTTGACCCGGGCGGCCGCTTCACCACAGACCGAGCCCGGCCGGGCCGGCTTTTTGACCCGCGCGGCCGCTCCACCACACACCGAGCCGGGCCGGGCCGGCTGCTTTACCCCGGCGGCCGCTCCACCACAACCTGACCCCGGCCGGGCCAGCTGGTTGACCCTGGCGGCCGCTCCACCACAACCGGAGCCCCGCCGGGCCAGCTGGTTGACCCGGGCCGGCGCTCCACAACCGACCGAGCCAGGCCAGGCCGGCCTCCTGACCCGGGCGGCCGCTCCACCACACCCCCAGCCCGGCCGGGCCGGCTGCTTTGCCCCGGCGGCCGCTCCACCACAACCGGAGCCCCGCCGGGCCGGCTGGTTGACCCGGGCGGCCGTTCCACAACCGACCGAGCCCGGCCGGGCCGGCTTCCTGACCCGGGCGGCCGCTCCACCACACCCCGAGCCCGGCCGGGCCGGCTGCTTTACCCCGGCTGCCGCTCCACCACAACCTGAGCCCCGCCGGGCCAGCTGGTTGACCCTGGCGGCCGCTCCACCACAACCGGAGCCCCGCCGGGCCAGCTGGTTGACCGGGGCGGCCGCTCCACAACCGACCGAGCCCGTCCGG
This sequence comes from Artibeus lituratus, assembly GCA_038363175.2. Taxonomy (NCBI): domain Eukaryota; kingdom Metazoa; phylum Chordata; class Mammalia; order Chiroptera; family Phyllostomidae; genus Artibeus; species Artibeus lituratus. The sequence goes on along the minus strand of JBAWUR020000117.1, from coordinate 58,480 downwards.
GCCAACTTCCTGACCCGGGCGGCCGCTCCACCACACCCCGAGCCGGGCCGGGCCGGCTGCTTTACCCCGGTGGCCGCTCCACCACAACCGGAGCCCCGCCGGGCCAGCTGGTTGACCCGGGCGGCCGTCCCACAACCGACCGAGCCCGGCAGGGCCGGCTTCCTGACCCGGGCGGCCGCTCCACCACACCCCGAGCCCGGCCGGGCCGGCTGCTTTAACCCGGCGTCCGCTCCACCACAACCGGAGCCCCGCCGGGCTAGCTGGTTGACCCGGGCGGCCGCTCCACCACACCCCGAGCCGGGCAGGGCCGGCTGCTTTACCCCGGCGGCCGCTCCACCACAACCTGAGCCCCGCCGGGCCAGCTGGTTGACCCGGGCGGCCGCTCCACCACAACCTGAGCCCCGCCGGGCCAGCTGGTTGACCCTGGCGGCCGCTCCACCACAACCGGAGCCCCGCCGGGCCAGCTGGTTGACCCGGGCGGGCGCTCCACAACCGACCGAGCCCGGCTGGGCTCCTGACCCGGGCGGCCGCTCCACCACACCCCCAGCCCGGCCGGGCCGGCTGCTTTACCCCGGCGGCCGCTCCACCACAACCGGAGCCCCGTCGGGCCAGCTGGTTGACCCGGGCGGCCGTTCCACAACCGACCGAGCCCGGCCGGGCCGGCTTCCTGACCCGGGCGGCCGCTCCACCACACCCCGAGCCCGGCCGGGCCGGCTGCTTAACCCCGGCTGCCGCTCCACCACAACCGGAGCTCCGCCGGGCCAGCTGGTTGACCCGGGCGCCCGCTCCACCACAGACCGAGCCCGGCGGGGCCGGCTTCCTGACCCGGGCGGCCGCTCCACCATCCCCGAGCCGGGCCGGGCCGGCTGCTTTACCCTGGCGGCCGCTCCACAACCAACCGGAGCACCGCCGGGCCAGCTGGTTGACCCGCGCAGCCGCTGCACAACCGACCGAGCCCGGCCGGGCCGGCTTCCTGACCCGGGCAGCCGCTCCACCACACCCCGAGCCGGGCCGGGCCGGCTGCTTTACCCCGGCGACCGCTCCACCACAACCGGAGACCCGCCGGGCCAGCTGGTTGACCCTGGCGGCCGCTCCACCACAACCGCAGCCCCGCCGGGCCAGCTGGTTGACCCGCGCGGCCGCTGCACAACCGACCGAGCCCGCCCGGGCCGGCTTCCTGACCCGGGCAGCCGCTCCACCACACCCCGAGCCGGGCCGGGCCGGCTGCTTTACCCCGGCGACCGCTCCACCACAACCGGAGCCCCGCCGGGCCAGCTGGTTGACCCTGGCGGCCGCTCCACCACAACCGCAGCCCCGCCGGGCCAGCTGGTTGACCCGGGCTGCCGCTCCACAACCGACCGAGCCCGTCCGGGCCGGCTTCCTGACCCGGGCTGCCGCTCCACCACACCCCGAGGCGGGCCGGGCCGGCTGCTTTACCCCGGCTGCCGCTCCACCACAACCTGAGCCCCGCCGGGCCAGCTGGTTGACCCTGGCGGCCGCTCCACCACAACCGGAGTCCCGCCGGGCTAGCTGGTTGACCCGGGCGGCCGCTCCACCACAACCGGAGCCCCGCTGGGCCAGCTGGTTGACCCTGGCGGCCGCTCCACCGTAACCGGAGCTCCGCCGGGCCAGCTGGTTGACCCGGGCGGCCGCTCCACCACAACCGGAGCCCCGCTGGGCCAGCTGGTTGACCCTGGCGGCCGCTCCACCGCAACCGGAGCTCCGCCGGGCCAGCTGGTTGACCCGGGCGGCCGCTCCACCACCGACCGAGCCCGGCCGGGCCGGCCTCCTGACCCGGGCGGCCGCTCCACCACACCTTCAGTCGGGCCGGGCCGGCTGCTTTACCCTGGCGGCCGCTCCACCACAACCGGAGCCCCGCCGGGCCAGCTGGTTGACCCGGGCGGCCGCTCCACAACCGACCGAGCCCGGCCGGGCCGGCTTCCAGACCCGGGCCGCCGCTCCACCACACCCCGAGCCCGGCCGGGCCGGCTGCTTTACCCCGGCTGCCGCTCCACCACAACCTGAGCCCCGCCGGGCCAGCTGGTTGACCCTGGCGGCCGCTCCACCACAACCGGAGCCCCGCCGGGCCAGCTGGTTGACCCGGGCGGCCGCTCCACCACAGCCTGATGCCCAAAGGTCTGAGCATCACTGTCCAGTGCAGTGCGGACTGTCCTCCTCTGCCTGCAGCCACCGAAGTGCAGTGGGGGCAGCAAGTGCAAGGCAGGTGACCGTGAAGCCACAACCAGGAGGCGAGCCATGACCAACATGTGGGACAATAAGGTTTGTCATCTCAGTGACACTTGAGATGGCAGCAGAGAGCCGCACTTGGGACAATTTTCCTAGGGACCATCCTGTGCTAGGGTAAGTTTTAAATTTTTCAAAGGACTGAATTTATATACACTATGTTTCTTTCTGACATTGCTGTTAATATAGAAATCAGGAACAGAAGGTAACTAGGAAGTCCTGCTATTGAAAACTTACTAAACGCACGTCTAAACAACATTGCGATCAACAGTCATATTCTACTGCATTCAACCACTATTCCTGCTGACCAGTCACTAACATGTAATTCCCAAAAGGCCCACGAAATGGCAGCAGAGACACACCTGGGAACATTTTACTATTTGCTTGGCCAACAGGTTCATTTGGTTTTTAGGTAAGGAGACAATGAAAGACGCTTTTCACTTTAACCAATAATTTTCTTAAAGAACATATTCACCATTTTGTTGCACTGCTTTCTGCAATCTTTCAGGCATCTTCATAACTACATCTTCCCAAAACTTTTTATCTTTTGGCCAAGCCAATAAAAAGCCAGTTTCAACAAGCATCGCAGCATTGAAAGTATAGACAATGTTTCTCTAAGTGTTCTCCTTGCACTTAAGCTAGAATGGACAAAAAACTGGGTGACTGGAAGCCCTGGCTGGTGTAGCTCAGTGGATTGAGCACGGGCCTGCGAACCAGACAATCGCGGTTCCATTCCCAGTCAGGGCACATGCCAGGGTTGCAGGCAGGTTTCCTGCAGGCCAGTTCCCAGCAGGGGACGCACGGAAGGCAACCACACATTGATGTTTCTCTCCCTCCCTCCTTCCCTTCCCCTCTAAAGATAAATAAATAAAATCTTAAAAAAAAACTGAGTGACTGGAAAGTCCTTATATTTGGTAGTTATGTAATACACTTCTAAATAACCACAAAAATAGGACTTACGCCAAGATGGAGGCATAGGTGGAAACACCTTGCGTCCACGCACAACCAAATCTAAGAACAAATTTTTAACAACAATAAACACAACTAAACCACACAGAAAATCGACAATACGGAGTCCAAAAACAACGAAATGCCGGGCTAAACTGGTAAGAGGGGCGAAGCCAGCAGCGGAGCAGGTTGACCGAAAAGATCCCGACCTGGTGGTGCGCAAACAGCCGAAGGTGCGGATCGCAGGTGCGGGCTAGGTAAGAGGCGTGGCTGGCTGTCGGCGGTAGGTCGCACATTTGCGTGCAGATAAACCAGTGAAGAGGCGAGCATTGAGACCGCACGGTGCAGGGCAGCAGGCTCGCACAATTCCGCTCGGATAAACAGACCGGGGAAAGGGGTGGGACGGACTGGGCTAGTGGAGAAGACCGCCATTGTTCCCCCTCTGACCCCGCCCCCACATACAGCGTCACAAACCAGCGACATGGGTGGCCCCGCCCTGGTAAACAACTAAGGCTCCGCTCCTCGTACTTAAGGGTGCGAACAGACCAAAAATGGCTCAAGAACAACTCAGAGCCCCAGAGCCGATCAATCTAAGCGATGAAGAAATAGCCAAACTTTCAGATGCACAGTTCAAAACACTGGTGACCAGGATCCTCACAGAACTGGTTGATATTAGTCACGAATTAGAGAAACATATGAAAGCTAAACTAATAGAAATGAATGGTAATGCAAAGAAAACCAATAGTAAGGGAAAGGAGATTGGGACTTAAATCAATGGAGTGGACCAGAAGAAAGAAAAAGAGGATCAAACAGAAAAGAATAAAGAAACCAGAATGCATAAAAATGAGGAGAGGCTTAGGGACCTCCAGGACATCGTTAAACGTTCTAACATTCGAATTATAGGGGTACCAGAAGGGGAAGAGTCATGAGTGGAAGCCTTATTTGAACAAATAATAAAAGAGAACTTCCCCATTCTGGCAGAGAAAGTAGACTTCCAGAAAATCCAGGAAGCTCAGAGAGTCCCAAAGAAGTTGGACCCAAGAAGGAACACACCAAGGCACATCATCATTACATTAGCCAAGATTCAAATGAAGGAGAGAATCCTAGAAGCAGCAAGAGATAAGGGGACAGTCACCTACAAAGGAGTTTCCATCAGACTGTCAGCGGATTTCTCAAAAGAGACCTTACAGGCAAGAAGGTGCTGGAAAGAGGTATTCCAAGTCATGAAAACCAAGGACCTACAATCAAGATTGCTCTATCCAGCAAAGTTTTCATTTAGAATGGAAGGACAGATAAAGTGCTTCTCAGAGAAGATCAAATTCAAGGAGTTCATCCTCACCAAACCCTTATTATATGAAATGTTAAAGGGACTTATCTAAGAAAAAGAAGATAAAATAGACGAACAGTGAAAGGACAGCAAACTCACAGTTATGAACAACCACACCTAAAACAAAAGCAGACTAAGAGGACAGCCAGATCAGGAGCAGAACCATAGAAAGGAAGATCACATTGAGGCTTAGCAACAGGGGAGTGGGAGGAGGAGAAGGGGGGAGAAGGTACAGAAAATAAGTAGCATAGACAGTAGATAGAAAATAGGGGGAGGGTAAGAATAGTAGGGGGAATATAGAATCTAAAGAATTTGAGACACGTGTTCATGAACTAAAGGGGGAAATGGTGGGGGAGGGGTATGCATGGTGGAGGGGAACGGAGGGGGGAATAGAACAAATGGAATGGCATAATCAATAAAAAAGTTAAAAGAGAAAATAAAAAAACAAACACGCACTCCCACCTCAACCCGAGGCTTTCCCGTCTTCTGCTTCAACTCTTTCCCTCAGGCAGTGCTTGCGGTTGGTCCGATGGGGCAGCACGTGTTGCGAATTTCCCCAAGGAGCTCCTCCTACAGGACGCCCTCTGGTATCAGCACACAGGCAACGTCACCTCCTTTCGATGAAGACTGCCCTGTATGGAGGGGATGCTGCTGGTGCTTCCTTCATTTGCCTACAATCCTTCCTGTTCCACATTATTCTCAAGTTTCATCCGTTCACACCACCACACAATTTGCTTGCGAGCAGAATGGTTTCTATATATTTCCATAGAAAACCCCATGTGGAAATGAGGTCAAGAAAGTTTCGCCCCCACACACACACACACCCAGCTTAACTTCTGGGGAACCCAAACATCAAAGGGATTCACTGTAATCTTGCAGGTGCATATGATTTTTGACACTGGATCTGGATACTTTGAGTATGTCATCAGTCTCCCACATGGCATGGTGTGGTCTGTCTTCAGTGAACATCTGGACTCTATGGCTCTGAACTGCCAATGGTCTGCCAGACCTGTGGGGCACCTTTGTGTGAGAAATCTTGGGTTGAAACTTTGCAAACCACCTCGGACACATTTCATCACCTACAAGGCCTTCTCCATACACACCACCAATCTTTATTTTGCATTCCAGTTGCGTGTTCACCTTTCTTGAAATGACAGTGTAATGTGCCAAAAGCATTCCTTCTGTTCATCCATCTTCAGTATGAAAATGACCACAAAATCACAGTGGTTTCGATGAGTTTTTTTCTTTCAATGCCCATTTGTATGACATTTGTCACGGTGCAGTCTGACCCGACGCTTTTCCGTAAAATTAGACAACTTAGCAAACCAGAGTCACAGGACAGGGCAGTGAGGGTGGTGAGGGCCAAACTGACTTTTGGGCCAACTTGATAGAAATGAAGCTTCAACCAGAATCGCATCATTACAGTATGTTTTTTGTTCAGGCAGCACTTAAGCTAGAATTCACTGAAAATGAGTGACTAGAAGGTTCTGCTTTGTACTTCTGAAGTAGACTCCTACAGACCTTCCAAAATGAACCATCATGTGAGTTACAAAATAATTGGAACTGAATGATGCTAAAGATACTACACACTGAAACTTAAGAACAAAATCTGCACCTTTGAACACGTGGGTTAGTCACAAAACCCCCAATTGTACCAGAGTTGCACCCTTTTAGGAACTGAAAAGTGCAAAGGAAGCCAAGACACACTGGAGGGTACTGTGTCTAGACGCGTCCAGAAGGGCATGTACATAAAATGATAGTGATGTTATTTTATTATGTTTTGTTTTATTTTATTGTATTCTATTTCTGAATGGAGGATTTTGAATACACTTTACTTTCCCCTTGTTTAACGAAGCTGCAACAGACAAAACAAATTACAAACAATTTTCAAACACACTTCGAACTTGTGAAGACTTCACTCTATGACGCTACAAAGCCATTACCAAATAATGTCGCACAACACAGGTTCATCGCTCCCTTTGCCCTTAACTTGCACACCACTCACAAGGTAACTAGACCGTGCTGACATTAGACGCTTTGGAATGCACTTGGGAATATCACTACCGTCAAAAGCCATTGATATTCCACTACAATGAACCACTTTTCCTGCTGAACTGCACTGAGGTGTCATTCCCAAAAATAGCCATAAGATGGCAGCATAGACCGACACTTGGAATGCCTGTCCCACAAAGGGCTCAGCTGACAGATTCCTTCACTTTTGACTTTGAGGTGCGATGACAGGCGCATTTTTCATTTTTCCTCAAACACGGTGACTGCACAAGGTCGTCGCCGTTCTGTTCCACTACTTTCTGCCACCTTTCAGGTAATTTCCACATTCCATGGTCCCCGAACTTTGTTATTTTTTTGGAGCAGAGAGCTCTTCTAGGTGGCTTCTACAGTGTTCCAGGGAATGGAAATTTCTCTCCAATAAGAGAAATTCAGACAGACCGAAGTCATTGGCCACGTGAAGGTGCAAGGTCTGGTGAGCACTGCGGATGAATCGGGACTGCTCAGCCAGGCTGGAACCTTTCATCACTGGTCACCAAAGAGAAACATGCATTCTCACCTTATCATGAAGCTTCTGCTGACCAATTCCAGACTCATTCCCTCAGGCGGTGCTTTCAGTTGTTCTGACCTGGAGCAGTGCTTGTTGCAAGTCACCTGCCAGCTTTGTACAAGGAACTCCTTCTCCAGGACCCCCTCCAGAAACCACCAGAAGGGTAACATCACCTCTTTCAGATGAAGACCAACTTATGCAGGGGCCTGGTGTTGGTTCTTTTGCTGACCCTGAATCTCTCCAATTCCACATTATTCTAACACATCAACCATTCATCACCCCTCACAATTTGTTTTGGAAATGGAATGTTTTTCTTACATTTCCATAGAGAACCACACGTGGATATGTGGTCCAGATGGCTCCGTCCTTCTACCCATATAACTTCTGTGGAAACCAAACATCAGGGAGACTAAGCTAACTGTGCTGGCGCAAATGATTTTCAATGCTTGGTTAGGATACTTTGAGTTTGTTGCCTGTCTCCCACCTGCCATAATGTGGTGTGTTTTCAGTTATCATCTCCCCTGGATGGCTCTCCACTGCGGCTGGCCTGATGGACCAGTGCAGCGACTGTGCACCAGAAATCTCTGGAATGAAACTCGGAAATACACTTGTGACATGTTCCATCACTCACAGCAATGTCACCATACACACCAAAAAATCTTTCTTTGCCTTACACTGGCACTTGTACCTGTCCCGAAATGACAAAGCCTAAAGGACTGAAAATGTTGCTTATGTTCTTTCATTTTCAGTGAGAAAGTGGCACATATTCTCCAGTTGTGATAAGATTTCTTTAATGCAAGCTGGTATGACAGCTGTCACGATGCATTCTAACAAAATGGTTTCCAATGACGTAAAGGCAAGTCTGTGAGACCAGAGCCAGGTGATGGCGTGGGGTGTGGCGGTGGGAGAGGGTGGGGGGCTGAACTGACATTTCTACCAGCCCCATTTAAAGCAAGTTTTAACCAGCACCGCAGCCTCGAAATCCTATACAAAATGTTTTTGCCCTTATAGCACTGAAGCAGCATTCATTGAGAATAGATGACTAGAAAGTGCTGTTCTTTGGGACTTGTGAAATCAACTCCTAAAGAACCTCTGAAATAAACTGCCATTGGCATTACAAAGTAACTGGGCCTGAGTGATGATAAAGATGCTCCGTAACAAAACTTGAGAAAGAAATCTTCACCCTTGAATGCACAGCTTAGACAAAGAAGCTGGAAATGCACATGTTTGCGCCGATAACAGGAACCTAAATTAGTAGACAAAGTCCAGGGAAAGGGAAGAAACAACCGTAGACACGTCCCAAAGCGCAGGTACATACAATGATGGCGCTGGTACTTTACTTTGCTTTTTGTGTATCTCTTGTAGCACCATCATATATAAATTTTACCTCCACATTGTTTTAGGAAGCTGCAACAGACAAACCAAAGGACAAATGACTTTCACTCACACTTGGCACTTCTAAAAACCTGCCTCTATTATGCTACAAAGCCACTTCCAAAAAACGTCCCATAAAACACACTTATTCCTCCCTTGGCCATTACTCTGGAGACTAGTCAGAAGATAACTGAATAGTCCTGACAATTAGATGTTTTCCAATACACTTGTAAATACCACTGCCATCAAAAGTCATTGATATTTCACTGGCATCAACCACTTTTCCTGCTGACCTAAACTAACATGTCATTCCCCAAAATGGCCACGAGATGGCAGCATAGACAGACACTGGGAACATATACTGTACTGTGGGGTGGGCCAACTAGGTTCCTACACGTTTTCCAGGAAAATTCAATGACAGGTACATTTTTTCATTATTCTCAAAAATGTGACTGGTTCAGGGCTTCAACATTTATTTCCAAGGCCCTCTGTTATAATTCGGACAACTTCACCATTCCATCTGCCCACAACATTGTTATCTTTCTGAACACAGAACGCTTCCCGGCCGGGCAAGTTGGTCGACAAGGGCGGCCGCCGACCTCAGCCCGAGGACGGCCGGCCCGGCTGGTTGACACGGGCCGCCGACGACCACGGCCCGAGGCCGACCGGGCCGGCTGCTTTACCCCGGTGGCCGCTCCACCACAACCGGAGCCCCGCCGGGCCAGCTGGTTGACCCGGGAGCCGCTCCACAACCGACCGAGCTCGGCCGGGCCGGCTTCTTGACCCGGGCGGCCGCTCCACCACACCCCGAGCCCGGCCGGGCCGGCTGCTTTACCCCAGCGGCCGCTCCACCACAACCGGAGCCCCGCCGGGCCAGCTGGTTGACCCTGGCGGCCGCTGCACAAACGACCGAGCCCGGCCGGGCCGGCTTCCTGACCCGGGCGGCCGCTCCACCACACCTCGAGCACGGCCGGGCCGGCTGCTTTACCCCGGCGGCCGCTCCACCACAACCGGATCCCCGCCGGGCCAGCTGGTTGACCCGGGCGGCCGCTCCACAACCGACCGAGCCCGGCCGGGCCGTCTTCCTGACCCGGGCGGCCGCTCCACCACACCCCGAGCCGGGCCGGGTCGGCTGCTATACCCCGGCGGCCGCTCCACCACAACCGGAGCCCCGCCGGGCAAGGTGGATGACCCGGGCGGCCGCTCCACAACCGACCGAGCCCGGCTAGGCCGGCTTCCTGACCCCGGCGGCCGCTCCACCACACCCCGAGCCCAGCCGGGCCGTCTGCTTTAACCCGGCGGGCGCTCCACCACAACCGGAGCCCCGCCGGGCCAGCTGGTTGACCCGGGCGGCCGCTCCACAACCGACCGAGCCCGGCCAGGCCGGCTTCCTGACCCGGGCGGCCGCTGCACCACACCCGGAGCCGGGCCGGGCCGGCTGCTTTTCCCCGGCGGGCGCTCCACCACAACCGGAGCCCCGCCGGGCCAGCCGGTTGACCCGGGCGGCCGCTCCACCACAGACCCAGCCCGGCCGGGCCAGCCTCCTGATCCGGGCGGCCGCTCCACCAAAACCCCATCCCGGCCGGGCCGGCTGCTTTACCCCGGCGGCCGCTCCACCACAACCGGAGCCCCGCCGGGCCAGCTGGTTGACCCGGGCGGCCGCTCCACCACAGACCGAGACCGGCCGGGCCGGCCTCCTGACCCAAGCGGCCGCTCCACCACACCACCAGCCTGGCCGGGCCGGCTGCTTTACCCCGGCGGCCGCTCCACCACAACCGGAGCCCCGCCGGGCCAGCTGGTTGACCCGGGGGGCCGCTCCACCACAGACCGAGCCCGGCTGGGCCGGCCTCCTGACCCGGGATGCCGCTCCACCACACCCCGAGCCCGGGCCGGCCGGCTGCTTTACCCCGGCGGCCGCTCCACCACAACCGGAGCCCCGCCAGGCCAGCTGGTTGACCCGGGAAGGCGCTCCACAACCGACTGAGCCCGGCCGGGCCGGCTTCCTGACCCGGGCGGCCGACAGCCACACCCCGAGCCGGTCCGGGCCGGCTGCTTTACCAGGGCGGCCGCTCAACAACAACCGGAGCCCCGCCGGGCCAGCTGGTTGACCCGGGCGGCCGCTCCACCACAGACGGAGCCCGGCCGGGCCGGCTTCCTGACCCGGGCGGCCGCTCCACCACACCCCGAGCCGGGCCGGGCCGGCTGCTTTACCCCGGCGGCCGCTCCACCACAACCGGAGCCCCGCCGGGCCAGCTGGTTGACCCGGGCGGCCGCTCCACAACAGACCGAGCCCGGCCGGGCCGGCCTCCTGACCCGGGCGGCCGCTCCACCACACCCGGAGCCGGGCCGCGCCGGCTGCTTTACCGCGGCTGCCGCTAAACCAAAACCGGAGCTTAGCCGGGCCAGCTGGTTGACCCGGGCGGCCGCTCCACCACACCCCGAGCCCGGCCGGGCCGGCTGCTTTACCCCGGCTGCCGCTCCACCACAACCGGAGCTCTGACGGGCCAGCTGGTTGACCCTGGCGGCCGCTCCACCACAACCTGAGCCCCGCCGGGCCAGCTGGTTGACCCTGGCGGCCGCTCCACCACAACCGGAGCCCCGCCGGGCCAGCTGGTTGACCCGCGCGGCCGCTCCACCACCGACCGAGCCCGTCCGGGCCGGCTTCCTGACCCGGGCGGCCGCTCCACCACACCCCGAGCCGGGCCGGGCCGGCTGCTTTACCCCGGTGGCCGCTCCACCACAACCGGAGCCCCGCCGGGCCAGCTGGTTGACCCGGGCGGGCGCTCCACAACCGACCGAGCCCGGCCGACCTCCTGACCCGGGCGGCCGCTCCACCACACCCCCAGCCCGGCCGGGCCGGCTGCTTTACCCTGGCGGCCGCTCCACCACAACCGGAGCCCCGCCGGGCCAGCTGGTTGACCCGGGCGGCCGTTCCACAACCGACCGAGCCCGGCCGGGCCGGCTTCCTGACCCGGGCGGCCGCTCCACCACACCCCGAGCCCGGCCGGGCCGGCTGCTTAACCCCGGCTGCCGCTCCACCACAACCGGAGCTCCGCCGGGCCAGCTGGTTGACCCGGGCGCCCGCTCCACCACAGACCGAGCCCGGCGGGGCCGGCTTCCTGATCCGGGCGGCCGCTCCACCATCCCCGAGCCGGGCCGGGCCGGCTGCTTTACCCTGGCGGCCGCTCCACCACAACCGGAGCCCCGCCGGGCCAGCTGGTTGACCCGCGCGGCCGCTGCACAACCGACCGAGCCCGTCCGGGCCGGCTTCCTGACACGGGCTGACGCTCCACCACACCCCGAGCCGGGCCGGGCCGGCTGCTTTACCCCGGCTGCCGCTCCACCACAACCTGAGCCCCGCCGGGCCAGCTGGTTGACCCTGGCGGCCGCTCCACCACAACCGGAGCCCCGCCGGGCTAGCTGGTTGACCCGGGCGGCCGCTCCACCACAACCGGAGCCCCGATGGGCCAGCTGGTTGACCCTGGCGGCCGCTCCACCACAACCGGAGCTCCGCCGGGCCAGCTGGTTGACCCGGGCGGCCGCTCCACCACAACCGGAGCCCCGCTGGGCCAGCTGGTTGACCCTGGCGGCCGCTCCACCGCAACCGGAGCTCCGCCGGGGCACCTGGTTGACCCGGGCGGCCGCTCCACCACCGACCGAGCCCGGCCGGGCCGGCCTCCTGACCCGGGCGGCCGCTCCACCACACCTTCAGCCGGGCCGGGCCGGCTGCTTTACCCCGGCGGCCGCTCCACCACAACCGGAGCCCCGCCGGGCCAGCTGGTTGACCCGGGCGGCCGCTCCACCACACCCCGAGCCCGGCCGGGCCGGCTGCTTTACCCCGGCTGCCGCTCCACCACAACCTGAGCCCCGGCGGGCCAGCTGGTTGACCCTGGCGGCCGCTCCACCACAACCGGAGCCCCGCCGGGCCAGCTGGTTGACCCGGGCGGCCGCTCCACAACCGACCGAGCCCGTCCGGGCCAACTTCCTGACCCGGGCGGCCGCTCCACCACACCCCGAGCCGGGCCGGGCCGGCTGCTTTACCCCGGTGGCCGCTCCACCACAACCGGAGCCCCGCCGGGCCAGCTGGTTGACCCGGGCGGCCGTCCCACAACCGACCGAGCCCGGCAGGGCCGGCTTCCTGACCCGGGCGGCCGCTCCACCACACCCCGAGCCCGGCCGGGCCGGCTGCTTTAACCCGGCGTCCGCTCCACCACAACCGGAGCCCCGCCGGGCCAGCTGGTTGACCCGGGCGGCCGCTCCACAACTGACCGAGCCCGGCCGGGCCGGCCTCCTGACCCGGGCTGCCGCTCCACCACAACCCCAGCCCGGCCGGGCCGGCTGCTTTACCCCGGCGGCCGCTCCACCACAACCGGAGCCCCGCCGGGCCAGCTGGTTGACCCGGGCGGCCGCTCCACAACCAACCGAGCCCGGCCGGGCCGGCTTCCAGACCCGGGCGGCCGCTCCACCACACCCCGAGCCCGGCCGGGCCGGCTGCTTTACCCCGGCTGCCGCTCCACCACAACCGGAGCTCTGACGGGCCAGCTGGTTGACCCTGGCGGCCGCTCCACCACAACCTGAGCCCCGCCGGGCCAGCTGGTTGACCCTGGCGGCCGCTCCACCACAACCGGAGCCCCGCCGGGCCAGCTGGTTGACCCGGGCGGCCGCTCCACCACCGACCGAGCCCGTCCGGGCCGGCTTCCTGACCCGGGCTGCCGCTCCACCACACCCCGAGCCGGGCCGGGCCGGCTGCTTTACCCCGGCTGCCGCTCCACCACAACCTGAGCCCCGCCGGGCCAGCTGGTTGACCCTGGCGGCCGCTCCACCACAACCGGAGCCCCGCCGGGCTAGCTGGTTGACCCGGGCGGCCGCTCCACCACAACCGGATCCCCGCTGGGCCAGCTGGTTGACCCTGGCGGCCGCTCCACCGCAACCGGAGCTCCGCCGGGCCAGCTGGTTGACCCGGGCGGCCGCTCCACCACAACCGGAGCCCGGCTGGGCCAGCTGGTTGACCCTGGCGGCCGCTCCACCGCAACCGGAGCTCCGCCGGGCCAGCTGCTTGACCCGGGCGGCCGCTCCACCACCGACCGAGCCCGGCCGGGCCGGCCTCCTGACCCGGGTGGCCGCTCCACCACACCTTCAGCCGGGCCGGGCCGGCTGCTTTACCCCGGCGGCAGCTTCACCACAACCGGAGCCCCGCCGGGCCAGCTGGTTGACCCGGGCGGCCGCTCCACAACCGACCGAGCCCGGCCGGGCCGGCTTCCAGACCCGGGCGGCCGCTCCACCACACCCCGAGCCCGGCCGGGCCGGCTGCTTTACCCCGGCTGCCGCTCCACCACAACCTGAGCCCCGCCGGGCCAGCTGGTTGACCCTGGCGGCCGCTCCACCACAACCGGAGCCCCGCCGGGCCAGCTGGTTGACCCGGGCGGCCGCTCCACAACCGACCGAGCCAGGCCGGGCCGGCTTCCAGACCCGGGCGGCCGCTCCACCACACCCCGAGCCCGGCCGGGCCGGCTGCTTTACCCCGGCTGCCGCTCCACCACAACCTGAGCCCCGCCGGGCCAGCTGGTTGACCCTGGCGGCCGCTCCACCACAACCGGAGCCCCGCCGGGCCAGCTGGTTTACCCGGGCGGCCGCTCCACAACCGACCGAGCCCGTCCGGGCCGGCTTCCTGACCCGGGCGGCCGCTTCACCACACCCCGAGCCGGGCCGGGCCGGCTGCTTTACCCCGGTGGCCGCTCCACCACAACCGGAGCCCCGCCGGGCCAGCTGGTTGACCCGGGCGGCCGTCCCACAACCGACCGAGCCCGGCAGGGCCGGCTTCCTGACCCGGGCGGCCGCTCCACCACAACCCGAGCCCGGCCGGGCCGGCTGCTTTACCCCGGCGTCCGCTCCACCACAACCGGAGCCCCGCCGGGCCAGCTGGTTTACCCGGGCGGCCGCTCCACCAAAGACCCAGCCCGGCCGGGCCGGCCTCCTGACCCGGGCGGCCGCTCCACCACACCTTCAGCCGGGCCGGGCCGGCTGCTTTACCCCGGCGGCCGCTCCACCACAACCGGAGCCCCGCTGGGCCAGCTGGTTGACCCGGGCGGCCGCTCCACAACCGACCGAGCCCGGCCGGGCCGGCTTCCAGACCCGGGCGGCCGCTCCACCACACCCCGAGCCCGGCCGGCCCGGCTGCTTTACCCCGGCGGCCGCTCCACCACAACCAGAGCCCTGTCGGACCAGCTGGTTGACCCGGGCGGCCGCTCCACAACCAACCGAGCCCGGCCGGGCCGGCTTCCAGACCCGGGCGGCCGCTCCACCACACCCCGAGCCCGGCCGGGCCGGCTGCTTTACCCCGGCTGCCGCTCCACCACAACCGGAGCTCTGACGGGCCAGCTGGTTGACCCTGGCGGCCGCTCCACCACAACCGGAGCCCCGCCGGGCCAGCTGGTTGACCCTGGCGGCCGCTCCACCACAACCGGAGCCCCGCCGGGCCAGCTGGTTGACCCGGGCGGCCGCTCCACCACCGACCGAGCCCGTCCGGGCCGGCTTCCTGACCCGGGCGGCCGCTCCACCACACCCCGAGCCGGGCCGGGCCTGCTGCTTTACCCCGGTGGCCGCTCCACCACAACCGGAGCCCCGCCGGGCCAGCTGGTTGACCCGGGCGGGCGCTCCACAACCGACCGAGCCCGGCCGGCCTCCTGACCCGGGCGGCCGCTCCACCACACCCCCAGCCCGGCCGGGCCGGCTGCTTTACCCCGGCGGCCGCTCCACCACAACCGGAGCCCCGCCGGGCCAGCTGGTTGACCCGGGCGGCCGTTCCACAACCGACCGAGCCCGGCCGGGCCGGCTTCCTGACCCGGGCGGGCGCTCCACCACACCCCGAGCCCGGCCGGGCCGGCTGCTTAACCCCGGCTGCCGCTCCACCACAACTGGAGCTCCGCCGGGCCAGCTGGTTGACCCGGGCGCCCGCTCCACCACAGACCGAGCCCGGCGGGGCCGGCTTCCTGACCCGGGCGGCCGCTCCACCATCTCCGAGCCGGGCCGGGCCGGCTGCTTTACCCTGGCGGCCGCTCCACCACAACCGGAGCCCCGCCGGGCCAGCTGGTTGACCCGGGCGGCCGCTCCACAACCAACCGAGCCCGGCCGGGCCGGCTTCCAGACCCGGGCGGCCGCTCCACCACACCCCGAGCCCGGCCGGGCCGGCTGCTTTACCCCGGCTGCCGCTCCACCACAACCGGAGCTATGACGGGCCAGCTGGTTGACCCTGGCGGCCGCTCCACCACAACCTGAGCCCCGCCGGGCCAGCTGGTTGACCCTGGCGGCCGCTCCACCACAACCGGAGCCCCGCCGGGCCAGCTG
This sequence comes from Artibeus lituratus, assembly GCA_038363175.2. Lineage (NCBI taxonomy): Eukaryota > Metazoa > Chordata > Mammalia > Chiroptera > Phyllostomidae > Artibeus > Artibeus lituratus. The sequence continues at coordinate 42,686 of JBAWUR020000117.1, read as the reverse complement.
GTTGACCCAGGCGGCCGCTCCACCACCGACCGAGCCCGTCCGGGCCGGCTTCCTGACCCGGGCTGCCGCTCCACCACACCCCGAGCCGGGCCGGGCCGGCTGCTTTACCCCGGCTGCCGCTCCACCACAACCTGAGCCCCGCCGGGCCAGCTGGTTGACCCTGGCGGCCGCTCCACCACAACCGGAGCCCCGCCGGGCTAGCTGGTTGACCCGGGCGGCCGCTCCACCACAACCGGAGCCCCGCTGGGCCAGCTGGTTGACCCTGGCGGCCGCTCCACCGCAACCGGAGCTCCGCCGGGCCAGCTGGTTGACCCGGGCGGCCGCTCCACCACAACCGGAGCCCGGCTGGGCCAGCTGGTTGACCCTGGCGGCCGCTCCACCGCAACCGGAGCTCCGCCGGGCCAGCTGCTTGACCCGGGCGGCCGCTCCACCACCGACCGAGCCCGGCCGGGCCGGCCTCCTGACCCAGGCGGCCGCTCCACCACACCTTCAGCCGGGCCGGGCCGGCTGCTTTACCCCGGCGGCCGCTCCACCACAACCGGAGCCCCGCCGGGCCAGCTGGTTGACCCGGGCGGCCGCTCCACAACCGACCGAGCCCGGCCGGGCCGGCTTCCAGACCCGGGCGGCCGCTCCACCACACCCCGAGCCCGGCCGGGCCGGCTGCTTTATCCCGGCTGCCGCTCCACCACAACCTGAGCCCCGCCGGGCCAGCTGGTTGACCCTGGCGGCCGCTCCACCACAACCGGAGCCCCGCCGGGCCAGCTGGTTGACCCGGGCGGCCGCTCCACAACCGACCGAGCCAGGCCGGGCCGGCTTCCAGACCCGGGCGGCCGCTCCACCACACCCCGAGCCCGGCCGGGCCGGCTGCTTTACCCCGGCTGCCGCTCCACCACAACCTGAGCCCCGCCGGGCCAGCTGGTTGACCCTGGCGGCCGCTCCACCACAACCGGAGCCCCGCCGGGCCAGCTGGTTTACCCGGGCGGCCGCTCCACAACCGACCGAGCCCGTCCGGGCCGGCTTCCTGACCCGGGCGGCCGCTCCACCACACCCCGAGCCGGGCCGGGCCGGCTGCTTTACCCCGGTGGCCGCTCCACCACAACCGGAGCCCCGCCGGGCCAGCTGGTTGACCCGGGCGGCCGTCCCACAACCGACCGAGCCCGGCAGGGCCGGCTTCCTGACCCGGGCGGCCGCTCCACCACAACCCGAGCCCGGCCGGGCCGGCTGCTTTACCCCGGCGTCCGCTCCACCACAACCGGAGCCCCGCCGGGCCAGCTGGTTGACCCGGGCGGCCGCTCCACCAAAGACCCAGCCCGGCCGGGCCGGCCTCCTGACCCGGGCGGCCGCTCCACCACACCTTCAGCCGGGCCGGGCCGGCTGCTTTACCCCGGCGGCCGCTCCACCACAACCGGAGCCCCGCCGGGCCAGCTGGTTGACCCGGGCGGCTTCTCCACAACCGACCGAGCCCGGCCGGGCCGGCTTCCAGACCCGGGCGGCCGCTCCACCACACCTCGAGCCCGGCCGGGCCGGCTGCTTTACCCCGGCGGCCGCTCCACCACAACCGGAGCCCCGTCGGGCCAGCTGGTTGACCCGGGCGGCCGCTCCACAACCAACCGAGCCCGGCCGGGCCGGCTTCCAGACCCGGGCGGCCGCTCCACCACACCCCGAGCCCGGCCGGGCCGGCTGCTTTACCCCGGCTGCCGCTCCACCACAACCGGAGCTCTGACGGGCCAGCTGGTTGACCCTGGCGGCCGCTCCACCACAACCGGAGCCCCGCCGGGCCAGCTGGTTGACCCTGGCGGCCGCTCCACCACAACCGGAGCCCCGCCGGGCCAGCTGGTTGACCCGGGCGGCCGCTCCACCACCGACCGAGCCCGTCCGGGCCGGCTTCCTGACCCGGGCGGCCGCTCCACCACACCCCGAGCCGGGCCGGGCCTGCTGCTTTACCCCGGTGGCCGCTCCACCACAACCGGAGCCCCGCCGGGCCAGCTGGTTGACCCGGGCGGGCGCTCCACAACCGACCGAGCCCGGCCGGCCTCCTGACCCGGGCGGCCGCTCCACCACACCCCCAGCCCGGCCGGGCCGGCTGCTTTACCCCGGCGGCCGCTCCACCACAACCGGAGCCCCGCCGGGCCAGCTGGTTGACCCGGGCGGCCGTTCCACAACCGACCGAGCCCGGCCGGGCCGGCTGCTTTACCCCGGCGTCCGCTCCACCACAACCGGAGCCCCGCCGGGCCAGCTGGTTGACCCGGGCGGCCGCTCCACAACTGACCGAGCCCGGCCGGGCCGGCCTCCTGACCCGGGCTGCCGCTCCACCACAACCCCAGCCCGGCCGGGCCGGCTGCTTTAACCCGGCGTCCGCTCCACCACAACCGGAGCCCCGCCGGGCCAGCTGGTTGACCCGGGCGGCCGCTCCACAACTGACCGAGCCCGGCCGGGCCGGCCTCCTGACCCGGGCTGCCGCTCCACCACAACCCCAGCCCGGCCGGGCCGGCTGCTTTACCCCGGCGGCCGCTCCACCACAAATGGAGCCCCGCCGGGCCAGCTGGTTGACCCGGGCGGCCGCTCCACAACCAACCGAGCCCGGCCGGGCCGGCTTCCAGACCCGGGCGGCCGCTCCACCACACCCCGAGCCCGGCCGGGCCGGCTGCTTTACCCCGGCTGCCGCTCCACCACAACCGGAGCTCTGACGGGCCAGCTGGTTGACCCTGGCGGCCGCTCCACCACAACCTGAGCCCCGCCGGGCCAGCTGGTTGACCCTGGCGGCCGCTCCACCACAACCGGAGCCCCGCCGGGCCAGCTGGTTGACCCGGGCGGCCGCTCCACCACCGACCGAGCCCGTCCGGGCCGGCTTCCTGACCCGGGCTGCCGCTCCACCACACCCCGAGCCGGGCCGGGCCGGCTGCTTTACCCCGGCTGCCGCTCCACCACAACCTGAGCCCCGCCGGGCCAGCTGGTTGACCCTGGCGGCCGCTCCACCACAACCGGAGCCCCGCCGGGCTAGCTGGTTGACCCGGGCGGCCGCTCCACCACAACCGGAGCCCCGCTGGGCCAGCTGGTTGACCCTGGCGGCCGCTCCACCGCAACCGGAGCTCCGCCGGGCCAGCTGGTTGACCCGGGCGGCCGCTCCACCACAACCGGAGCCCGGCTGGGCCAGCTGGTTGACCCTGGCGGCCGCTCCACCGCAACCGGAGCTCCGCCGGGCCAGCTGCTTGACCCGGGCGGCCGCTCCACCACCGACCGAGCCCGGCCGGGCCGGCCTCCTGACCCGGGCGGCCGCTCCACCACACCTTCAGCCGGGCCGGGCCGGCTGCTTTACCCCGGCGGCCGCTCCACCACAACCGGAGCCCCGCCGGGCCAGCTGGTTGACCCGGGCGGCCGCTCCACAACCGACCGAGCCCGGCCGGGCCGGCTTCCAGACCCGGGCGGCCGCTCCACCACACCCCGAGCCCGGCCGGGCCGGCTGCTTTACCCCGGCTGCCGCTCCACCACAACCTGAGCCCCGCCGGGCCAGCTGGTTGAAACTGGCGGCCGCTCCACCACAACCGGAGCCCCGCCGGGCCAGCTGGTTGACCCGGGCGGCCGCTCCACAACCGACCGAGCCAGGCCGGGCCGGCTTCCAGACCCGGGCGGCCGCTCCACCACACCCCGAGCCCGGCCGGGCCGGCTGCTTTACCCCGGCTGCCGCTCCACCACAACCTGAGCCCCGCCGGGCCAGCTGGTTGACCCCGGCGGCCGCTCCACCACAACAGGAGCCCCGCCGGGCCAGCTGGTTTACCCGGGCGGCCGCTCCACAACCGACCGAGCCCGTCCGGGCCGGCTTCCTGACCCGGGCGGCCGCTCCACCACACCCCGAGACGGGCCGGGCCGGCTGCTTTACCCCGGTGGCCGCTCCACCACAACCGGAGCCCCGCCGGGCCAGCTGGTTGACCCGGGCGGCCGTCCCACAACCGACCGAGCCCGGCAGGGCCGGCTTCCTGACCCGGGCGGCCGCTCCACCACAACCCGAGCCCGGCCGGGCCGGCTGCTTTACCCCGGCGTCCGCTCCACCACAACCGGAGCCCCGCCGGGCCAGCTGGTTGACCCGGGCGGCCGCTCCACCAAAGACCCAGCCCGGCCGGGCCGGCCTCCTGACCCGGGCGGCCGCTCCACCACACCTTCAGCCGGGCCGGGCCGGCTGCTTTACCCCGGCGGCCGCTCCACCACAACCGGAGCTCCGCCGGGCCAGCTGCTTGACCCGGGCGGCTTCTCCACAACCGACCGAGCCCGGCCGGGCCGGCTTCCAGACCCGGGCGGCCGCTCCACCACACCCCGAGCCCGGCCGGGCCGGCTGCTTTACCCCGGCGGCCGCTCCACCACAACCGGAGCCCCGTCGGGCCAGCTGGTTGACCCGGGCGGCCGCTCCACAACCGACCGAGCCCGGCCGGGCCGGCTTCCAGACCCGGGCGGCCGCTCCACCACACCCCGAGCCCGGCCGGGCCGGCTGCTTTACCCCGGCTGCCGCTCCACCACAACCGGAGCTCTGACGGGCCAGCTGGTTGACCCTGGCGGCCGCTCCACCACAACCGGAGCCCCGCCGGGCCAGCTGGTTGACCCTGGCGGCCGCTCCACCACAACCGGAGCCCCGCCGGGCCAGCTGGTTGACCCGGGCGGCCGCTCCACCACCGACCGAGCCCGTCCGGGCCGGCTTCCTGACCCGGGCGGCCGCTCCACCACACCCCGAGCCGGGCCGGGCCTGCTGCTTTACCCCGGTGGCCGCTCCACCACAACCGGAGCCCCGCCGGGCCAGCTGGTTGACCCGGGCGGGCGCTCCACAACCGACCGAGCCCGGCCGGCCTCCTGACCCGGGCGGCCGCTCCACCACACCCCCAGCCCGGCCGGGCCGGCTGCTTTACCCCGGCGGCCGCTCCACCACAGCCGGAGCCCCGCCGGGCCAGCTGGTTGACCCGGGCGGCCGTTCCACAACCGACCGAGCCCGGCCGGGCCGGCTTCCTGACCCGGGCGGCCGCTCCACCACACCCCGAGCCCGGCCGGGCCGGCTGCTTAACCCCGGCTGCCGCTCCACCACAACTGGAGCTCCGCCGGGCCAGCTGGTTGACCCGGGCGCCCGCTCCACCACAGACCGAGCCCGGCGGGGCCGGCTTCCTGACCCGGGCGGCCGCTCCACCATCTCCGAGCCGGGCCGGGCCGGCTGCTTTACCCTGGCGGCCGCTCCACCACAACCGGAGCCCCGCCGGGCCAGCTGGTTGACCCGGGCGGCCGCTCCACAACCGACCGAGCCCGGCCGGGCCGGCTTCCTGACCGGGGCGGCCGCTCCACCACACCCCGAGCCCGGCCGGGCCGGCTGCTTTACCCCGGCGGCCGCTCAACCACAACCGGAGCTCCGCCGGGCCAGCTGGTTGACCCGGGCGGCCGCTTCACCACAGACCGAGCCCGGCCGGGCCGGCTTTTTGACCCGCGCGGCCGCTCCACCACACACCGAGCCGGGCCGGGCCGGCTGCTTTACCCCGGCGGCCGCTCCACCACAACCTGACCCCGGCCGGGCCAGCTGGTTGACCCTGGCGGCCGCTCCACCACAACCGGAGCCCCGCCGGGCCAGCTGGTTTACCCGGGCCGGCGCTCCACAACCGACCGAGCCAGGCCAGGCCGGCCTCCTGACCCGGGCGGCCGCTCCACCACACCCCCAGCCCGGCCGGGCCGGCTGCATTGCCCCGGCGGCCGCTCCACCACAACCGGAGCCCCGCCGGGCCGGCTGGTTGACCCGGGCGGCCGTTCCACAACCGACCGAGCCCGGCCGGGCCGGCTTCCTGACCCGGGCGGCCGCTCCACCACACCCCGAGCCGGGCCGTGCCGGCTGCTTTACCCCGGTGGCCGCTCCATTACAACCGGAGCCCCGCCGGGCCAGCTGGTTGACCCGGGCGGGCGCTCCACAACCGTCCGAGCCCGGCCGGCCTCCTGACCCAGGCGGCCGCTCCACCACACCCCCAGCCCGGCCGGGCCGGTGCTTTACCCCGGCGGCCGCTCCACCGCAACCGGAGCCCCGCCGGGCCAGCTGGTTGACCCGGGCGGCCGTTCCACAACCGACCGAGCCCGGCCGGGCCGGCTTACTGACCCGGGCGGCCGCTCCACCACACCCCGAGCCGGGCCGGGCCGGCTGCTTTACCCCGGCTGCCGCTCCACCACAACCGGAGCTCCGCCGGGCCAGCTGGTTGACCCGGGCGCCCGCTCCACCACAGACCGAGCCCGGCGGGGCCGGCTTCCTGACCCGGGCGGCCGCTCCACCACACCCCGAGCCGGGCCGGGCCGGCTGCTTTACCCTGGCGGCCGTCCACCACAACCGGAGCCCCGCCGGGCCAGCTGGTTGACCCGGGCGGCCGCTCCACAACCGACCGAGCCCGGCTGGGCCGGCTTCCTGACCGGGGCGGCCGCTCCACCACACCCCGAGCCCGGCCGGGCCGGCTGCTTTACCCCGGCTGCCGCTCAACCACAACCGGAGCTCCGCCGGGCCAGCTGGTTGACCCGGGCGGCCGCTTCACCACAGACCGAGCCCGGCCGGGCCGGCTTTTTGACCCGGGCGGCCGCTCCACCACACCCCGAGCCGGGCCGGGCCGGCTGCTTTACCCCGGCGGCCGCTCCACCACAACCTGAGCCCGGCCGGGCCAGCTGGTTGACCCTGGCGGCCGCTCCACCACAACCGGAGCCCCGCCGGGCCAGCTGGTTTACCCGGGCCGGCGCTCCACAACCGACCGAGCCCGGCCAGGCCGGCCTCCTGACCCGGGCGGCCGCTCCACCACACCCCCAGCCCGGCCGGGCCGGCTGCTTTACCCCGGCGGCCGCTCCACCACAACCTGAGCCCCGCCGGGCCAGCTGGTTGACCCTGGCGGCCGCTCCACCACAACCGGAGCCCCGCCGGGATAGCCTGTTGACCCGGGCGGCCGCTCCACCACAACCGGAGCCCCGCTGGGCCAGCTGGTTGACCCTGGCGGCCGCTCCACCGCAACCGGAGCTCCGCCGGGCCAGCTGGTTGACCCGGGCGGCCGCTCCACCACCGACCGAGCCCGTCCGGGCCGGCCTCCTGACCCCGGCGGCCGCTCCACCACACCTTCAGCCGGGCCGGGCCGGCTGCTTTACCCCGGCGGCCGCTCCACCACAACCGGAGCCCCGCCGGGCCAGCTGGTTGACCCGGGCGGCCGCTCCACAACCGACCGAGCCCGGCCGGGCCGGCTTCCAGACCCGGGCGGCCGCTCCACCACACCCCGAGCCCGGCCGGGCCGGCTGCTTTACCCCGGCTGCCGCTCCACCACAACCTGAGCCCCGCCGGGCCAGCTGGTTGACCCTGGCGGCCGCTCCACCACAACCGGAGCCCCGCCGGGCCAGCTGGTTGACCCGGGCGCCCGCTCCACCACAGACCGAGCCCGGCGGGGCCGGCTTCCTGATCCGGGCGGCCGCTCCACCATCCCCGAGCCGGGCCGGGCCGGCTGCTTTACCCTGGCGGCCGCTCCACCACAACCGGAGCCCCGCCGGGCCAGCTGGTTGACCCGCGCGGCCGCTGCACAACCGACCGAGCCCGTCCGGGCCGGCTTCCTGACCCGGGCTGGCGCTCCACCACACCCCGAGCCGGGCCGGGCCGGCTGCTTTACCCCGGCTGCCGCTCCACCACAACCTGAGCCCCGCCGGGCCAGCTGGTTGACCCTGGCGGCCGCTCCACCACAACCGGAGCCCCGCCGGGCCAGCTGGTTGACCCGGGCGGCCGCTCCACAACCGACCGAGCCCGTCCGGGCCAACTTCCTGACCCGGGCGGCCGCTCCACCACACCCCGAGCCGGGCCGGGCCGGCTGCTTTACCCCGGTGGCCGCTCCACCACAACCGGAGCCCCGCCGGGCCAGCTGGTTGACCCGGGCGGCCGTCCCACAACCGACCGAGCCCGGCAGGGCCGGCTTCCTGACCCGGGCGGCCGCTCCACCACACCCCGAGCCCGGCCGGGCCGGCTGCTTTAACCCGGCGTCCGCTCCACCACAACCGGAGCCCCGCCGGGCCAGCTGGTTGACCCGGGCGGCCGCTCCACAACTGACCGAGCCCGGCCGGGCCGGCCTCCTGACCCGGGCTGCCGCTCCACCACAACCCCAGCCCGGCCGGGCCGGCTGCTTTACCCCGGCGGCCGCTCCACCACAACCGGAGCCCCGCCGGGCCAGCTGGTTGACCCGGGCGGCCGCTCCACAACCAACCGAGCCCGGCCGGGCCGGCTTCCAGACCCGGGCGGCCGCTCCACCACACCCCGAGCCCGGCCGGGCCGGCTGCTTTACCCCGGCTGCCGCTCCACCACAAACGGAGCTCTGACGGGCCAGCTGGTTGACCCTGGCGGCCGCTCCACCACAACCTGAGCCCCGCCGGGCCAGCTGGTTGACCCTGGCGGCCGCTCCACCACAACCGGAGCCCCGCCGGGCCAGCTGGTTGACCCGGGCGGCTGCTCCACCACCGACCAAGCCCGTCCGGGCCGGCTTCCTGACCCGGGCTGCCGCTCCACCACACCCCGAGCCGGGCCGGGCCGGCTGCTTTACCCCGGCTGCCGCTCCACCACAACCTGAGCCCCGCCGGGCCAGCTGGTTGACCCTGGCGGCCGCTCCACCACAACCGGAGCCCCGCCGGGCTAGCTGGTTGACCCGGGCGGCCGCTCCACCACAACCGGAGCCCCGCTGGGCCAGCTGGTTGACCCTGGCGGCCGCTCCACCGCAACCGGAGCTCCGCCGGGCCAGCTGGTTGACCCGGGCGGCCGCTCCACCACAACCGGAGCCCGGCTGGGCCAGCTGGTTGACCCTGGCGGCCGCTCCACCGCAACCGGAGCTCCGCCGGGCCAGCTGCTTGACCCGGGCGGCCGCTCCACCACCGACCGAGCCCGGCCGGGCCGGCCTCCTGACCCGGGTGGCCGCTCCACCACACCTTCAGCCGGGCCGGGCCGGCTGCTTTACCCCGGCGGCCGCTTCACCACAACCGGAGCCCCGCCGGGCCAGCTGGTTGACCCGGGCGGCCGCTCCACAACCGACCGAGCCCGGCCGGGCCGGCTTCCAGACCCGGGCGGCCGCTCCACCACACCCCGAGCCCGGCCGGGCCGGCTGCTTTACCCCGGCTGCCGCTCCACCACAACCTGAGCCCCGCCGGGCCAGCTGGTTGACCCTGGCGGCCGCTCCACCAAAACCGGAGCCCCGCCGGGCCAGCTGGTTGACCCGGGCGGCCGCTCCACAACTGACCGAGCCCGGCCGGGCCGGCCTCCTGACCCGGGCTGCCGCTCCACCACAACCCCAGCCCGGCCGGGCCGGCTGCTTTACCCCGGCGGCCGCTCCACCACAACCGGAGCCCCGCCGGGCCAGCTGGTTGACCCGGGCGGCCGCTCCACAACCAACCGAGCCCGGCCGGGCCGGCTTCCAGACCCGGGCGGCCGCTCCACCACACCCCGAGCCCGGCCGGGCCGGCTGCTTTACCCCGGCTGCCGCTCCACCACAAACGGAGCTCTGACGGGCCAGCTGGTTGACCCTGGCGGCCGCTCCACCACAACCTGAGCCCCGCCGGGCCAGCTGGTTGACCCTGGCGGCCGCTCCACCACAACCGGAGCCCCGCCGGGCCAGCTGGTTGACCCGGGCGGCTGCTCCACCACCGACCAAGCCCGTCCGGGCCGGCTTCCTGACCCGGGCTGCCGCTCCACCACACCCCGAGCCGGGCCGGGCCGGCTGCTTTACCCCGGCTGCCGCTCCACCACAACCTGAGCCCCGCCGGGCCAGCTGGTTGACCCTGGCGGCCGCTCCACCACAACCGGAGCCCCGCCGGGCTAGCTGGTTGACCCGGGCGGCCGCTCCACCACAACCGGAGCCCCGCTGGGCCAGCTGGTTGACCCTGGCGGCCGCTCCACCGCAACCGGAGCTCCGCCGGGCCAGCTGGTTGACCCGGGCGGCCGCTCCACCACAACCGGAGCCCGGCTGGGCCAGCTGGTTGACCCTGGCGGCCGCTCCACCGCAACCGGAGCTCCGCCGGGCCAGCTGCTTGACCCGGGCGGCCGCTCCACCACCGACCGAGCCCGGCCGGGCCGGCCTCCTGACCCGGGTGGCCGCTCCACCACACCTTCAGCCGGGCCGGGCCGGCTGCTTTACCCCGGCGGCCGCTTCACCACAACCGGAGCCCCGCCGGGCCAGCTGGTTGACCCGGGCGGCCGCTCCACAACCGACCGAGCCCGGCCGGGCCGGCTTCCAGACCCGGGCGGCCGCTCCACCACACCCCGAGCCCGGCCGGGCCGGCTGCTTTACCCCGGCTGCCGCTCCACCACAACCTGAGCCCCGCCGGGCCAGCTGGTTGACCCTGGCGGCCGCTCCACCAAAACCGGAGCCCCGCCGGGCCAGCTGGTTGACCCGGGCGGCCGCTCCACAACCGACCGAGCCAGGCCGGGCCGGCTTCCAGACCCGGGCGGCCGCTCCACCACACCCCGAGCCCGGCCGGGCCGGCTGCTTTACCCCGGCTGCCGCTCCACCACAACCTGAGCCCCGCCGGGCCAGCTGGTTGACCCTGGCGGCCGCTCCACCACAACCGGAGCCCCGCCGGGCCAGCTGGTTTACCCGGGCGGCCGCTCCACAACCGACCGAGCCCGTCCGGGCCGGCTTCCTGACCCGGGCGGCCGCTTCACTACACCCCGAGCCGGGCCGGGCCGGCTGCTTTACCCCGGTGGCCGCTCCACCACAACCGGAGCCCCGCCGGGCCAGCTGGTTGACCCGGGCGGCCGTCCCACAACCGACCGAGCCCGGCAGGGCCGGCTTCCTGACCCGGGCGGCCGCTCCACCACAACCCGAGCCCGGCCGGGCCGGCTGCTTTACCCCGGCGTCCGCTCCACCACAACCGGAGCCCCGCCGGGCCAGCTGGTTGACCGGGGCGGCCGCTCCACCAAAGACCCAGCCCGGCCGGGCCGGCCTCCTGACCCGGGCGGCCGCTCCACCACACCCCGAGCCGGGCCGGGCCGGCTGCTTTACCCCGGCTGCCGCTCCACCACAACCGGAGCTCCGCCGGGCCAGCTGGTTGACCCGGGCGCCCGCTCCAAAACAGACCGAGCCCGGCGGGGCCGGCTTCCTGACCCGGGCGGCCGCTCCACCACACCCCGAGCCGGGCCGGGCCGGCTGCTTTACCCTGGCGGCCGTCCACCACAACCGGAGCCCCGCCGGGCCAGCTGGTTGACCCGGGCGGCCGCTCCACAACCGACCGAGCCCGGCTGGGCCGGCTTTTTGACCGGGGCGGCCGCTCCACCACACCCCGAGCCCGGCCGGGCCGGCTGCTTTACCCCGGCTGCCGCTCAACCACAACCGGAGCTCCGCCGGGCCAGCTGGTTGACCCGGGCGGCCGCTTCACCACAGACCGAGCCCGGCCGGGCCGGCTTTTTGACCCGGGCGGCCGCTCCACCACACCCCGAGCCGGGCCGGGCCGGCTGCTTTACCCCGGCGGCCGCTCCACCACAACCTGAGCCCGGCCGGGCCAGCTGGTTGACCCTGGCGGCCGCTCCACCACAACCGGAGCCCCGCCGGGCCAGCTGGTTTACCCGGGCCGGCGCTCCACAACCGACCGAGCCCGGCCAGGCCGGCCTCCTGACCCGGGCGGCCGCTCCACCACACCCCCAGCCCGGCCGGGCCGGCTGCTTTACCCCGGCGGCCGCTCCACCACAACCTGAGCCCCGCCGGGCCAGCTGGTTGACCCTGGCGGCCGCTCCACCACAACCGGAGCCCCGCCGGGATAGCCTGTTGACCCGGGCGGCCGCTCCACCACAACCGGAGCCCCGCTGGGCCAGCTGGTTGACCCTGGCGGCCGCTCCACCGCAACCGGAGCTCCGCCGGGCCAGCTGGTTGACCCGGGCGGCCGCTCCACCACCGACCGAGCCCGTCCGGGCCGGCCTCCTGACCCCGGCGGCCGCTCCACCACACCTTCAGCCGGGCCGGGCCGGCTGCTTTACCCCGGCGGCCGCTCCACCACAACCGGAGCCCCGCCGGGCCAGCTGGTTGACCCGGGCGGCCGCTCCACAACTGACCGAGCCCGGCCGGGCCGGCCTCCTGACCCGGGCTGCCGCTCCACCACAACCCCAGCCCGGCCGGGCCGGCTGCTTTACCCCGGCGGCCGCTCCACCACAAATGGAGCCCCGCCGGGCCAGCTGGTTGACCCGGGCGGCCGCTCCACAACCAACCGAGCCCGGCCGGGCCGGCTTCCAGACCCGGGCGGCCGCTCCACCACACCCCGAGCCCGGCCGGGCCGGCTGCTTTACCCCGGCTGCCGCTCCACCACAACCGGAGCTCTGACGGGCCAGCTGGTTGACCCTGGCGGCCGCTCCACCAAAACCTGAGCCCCGCCGGGCCAGCTGGTTGACCCTGGCGGCCGCTCCACCACAACCGGAGCCCCGCCGGGCCAGCTGGTTGACCCGGGCGGCCGCTCCACCACCGACCGAGCCCGTCCGGGCCGGCTTCCTGACCCGGGCTGCCGCTCCACCACACCCCGAGCCGGGCCGGGCCGGCTGCTTTACCCCGGCTGCCGCTCCACCACAACCTGAGCCCCGCCGGGCCAGCTGGTTGACCCTGGCGGCCGCTCCACCACAACCGGAGCCCCGCCGGGCTAGCTGGTTGACCCGGGCGGCCGCTCCACCACAACCGGAGCCCCGCTGGGCCAGCTGGTTGACCCTGGCGGCCGCTCCACCGCAACCGGAGCTCCGCCGGGCCAGCTGGTTGACCCGGGCGGCCGCTCCACCACAACCGGAGCCCGGCTGGGCCAGCTGGTTGACCCTGGCGGCCGCTCCACCGCAACCGGAGCTCCGCCGGGCCAGCTGCTTGACCCGGGCGGCCGCTCCACCACCGACCGAGCCCGGCCGGGCCGGCCTCCTGACCCGGGCGGCCGCTCCACCACACCTTCAGCCGGGCCGGGCCGGCTGCTTTACCCCGGCGGCCGCTCCACCACAACCGGAGCCCCGCCGGGCCAGCTGGTTGACCCGGGCGGCCGCTCCACAACCGACCGAGCCCGGCCGGGCCGGCTTCCAGACCCGGGTGGCCGCTCCACCACACCCCGAGCCCGGCCGGGCCGGCTGCTTTACCCCGGCTGCCGCTCCACCACAACCTGAGCCCCGCCGGGCCAGCTGGTTGACCCTGGCGGCCGCTCCACCACAACCGGAGCCCCGCCGGGCCAGCTGGTTGACCCGGGCGGCCGCTCCACAACCGACCGAGCCAGGCCGGGCCGGCTTCCAGAACAGGGCGGCCGCTCCACCACACCCCGAGCCCGCCCGGGCCGGCTGCTTTACCCCGGCTGCCGCTCCACCACAACCTGAGCCCCGCCGGGCCAGCTGGTTGACCCTGGCGGCCGCTCCACCACAACCGGAGCCCCGCCGGGCCAGCTGGTTTACCCGGGCGGCCGCTCCACAACCGACCGAGCCCGTCCGGGCCGGCTTCCTGACCCGGGCGGCCGCTCCACCACACCCCGAGCCGGGCCGGGCCGGCTGCTTTACCCCGGTGGCCGCTCCACCACAACCGGAGCCCCGCCGGGCCAGCTGGTTGACCCGGGCGGCCGTCCCACAACCGACCGAGCCCGGCAGGGCCGGCTTCCTGACCCGGGCGGCCGCTCCACCACAACCCGAGCCCGGCCGGGCCGGCTGCTTTACCCCGGCGTCCGCTCCACCACAACCGGAGCCCCGCCGGGCCAGCTGGTTGACCCGGGCGGCCGCTCCACCAAAGACCCAGCCCGGCCGGGCCGGCCTCCTGACCCGGGCGGCCGCTCCACCACACCTTCAGCCGGGCCGGGCCGGCTGCTTTACCCCGGCGGCCGCTCCACCACAACCGGAGCCCCGCCGGGCCAGCTGGTTGACCCGGGCGGCTTCTCCACAACCGACCGAGCCCGGCCGGGCCGGCTTCCAGACCCGGGCGGCCGCTCCACCACACCCCGAGCCCGGCCGGGCCGGCTGCTTTACCCCGGCGGCCGCTCCACCACAACCGGAGCCCCGTCGGGCCAGCTGGTTGACCCGGGCGGCCGCTCCACAACCAACCGAGCCCGGCCGGGCCGGCTTCCAGACCCGGGCGGCCGCTCCACCACACCCCGAGCCCGGCCCGGCCGGCTGCTTTACCCCGGCTGCCGCTCCACCACAACCGGAGCTCTGACGGGCCAGCTGGTTGACCCTGGCGGCCGCTCCACCACAACCGGAGCCCCGCCGGGCCAGCTGGTTGACCCTGGCGGCCGCTCCACCACAACCGGAGCCCCGCCGGGCCAGCTGGTTGACCCGGGCGGCCGCTCCACCACCGACCGAGCCCGTCCGGGCCGGCTTCCTGACCCGGGCGGCCGCTCCACCACACCCCGAGCCGGGCCAAGCCTGCTGCTTTACCCCGGTGGCCGCTCCACCACAACCGGAGCCCCGCCGGGCCAGCTGGTTGACCCGGGCGGGCGCTCCACAACCGACCGAGCCCGGCCGGCCTCCTGACCCGGGCGGCCGCTCCACCACACCCCCAGCACGGCCGGGCCGGCTGCTTTACCCCGGCGGCCGCTCCACCACAACCGGAGCCCCGCCGGGCCAGCTGGTTGACCCGGGCGGCCGTTCCACAACCGACCGAGCCCGGCCGGGCCGGCTGCTTTACCCCGGCGTCCGCTCCACCACAACCGGAGCCCCGCCGGGCCAGCTGGTTGACCCGGGCGGCCGCTCCACAACTGACCGAGCCCGGCCGGGCCGGCCTCCTGACCCGGGCTGCCGCTCCACCACAACCCCAGCCCGGCCGGGCCGGCTGCTTTAACCCGGCGTCCGCTCCACCACAACCGGAGCCCCGCCGGGCCAGCTGGTTGACCCGGGCGGCCGCTCCACAACTGACCGAGCCCGGCCGAGCCGGCCTCCTGACCCGGGCTGCCGCTCCACCACAACCCCAGCCCGGCCGGGCCGGCTGCTTTACCCCGGCGGCCGCTCCACCACAAATGGAGCCCCGCCGGGCCAGCTGGTTGACCCGGGCGCCCGCTCCACAACCAACCGAGCCCGGCCGGGCCGGCTTCCAGACCCGGGCGGCCGCTCCACCACACCCCGAGCCCGGCCGGGCCGGCTGCTTTACCCCGGCTGCCGCTCCACCACAACCGGAGCTCTGACGGGCCAGCTGGTTGACCCTGGCGGCCGCTCCACCACAACCTGAGCCCCGCCGGGCCAGCTGGTTGACCCTGGCGGCCGCTCCACCACAACCGGAGCCCCGCCGGGCCAGCTGGTTGACCCGGGCGGCCGCTCCACCACCGACCGAGCCCGTCCGGGCCGGCTTCCTGACCCGGGCTGCCGCTCCACCACACCCCGAGCCGGGCCGGGCCGGCTGCTTTACCCCGGCTGCCGCTCCACCACAACCTGAGCCCCGCCGGGCCAGCTGGTTGACCCTGGCGGCCGCTCCACCACAACCGGAGCCCCGCCGGGCTAGCTGGTTGACCCGGGCGGCCGCTCCACCACAACCGGAGCCCCGCTGGGCCAGCTGGTTGACCCTGGCGGCCGCTCCACCGCAACCGGAGCTCCGCCGGGCCAGCTGGTTGACCCGGGCGGCCGCTCCACCACAACCGGAGCCCGGCTGGGCCAGCTGGTTGACCCTGGCGGCCGCTCCACCGCAACCGGAGCTCCGCCGGGCCAGCTGCTTGACCCGGGCGGCCGCTCCACCACCGACCGAGCCCGGCCGGGCCGGCCTCCTGACCCGGGCGGCCGCTCCACCACACCTTCAGCCGGGCCGGGCCGGCTGCTTTACCCCGGCGGCCGCTCCACCACAACCGGAGCCCCGCCGGGCCAGCTGGTTGACCCGGGCGGCCGCTCCACAACCGACCGAGCCCGGCCGGGCCGGCTTCCAGACCCGGGCGGCCGCTCCACCACACCCCGAGCCCGGCCGGGCCGGCTGCTTTACCCCGGCTGCCGCTCCACCACAACCTGAGCCCCGCCGGGCCAGCTGGTTGAAACTGGCGGCCGCTCCACCACAACCGGAGCCCCGCCGGGCCAGCTGGTTGACCCGGGCGGCCGCTCCACAACCGACCGAGCCAGGCCGGGCCGGCTTCCAGACCCGGGCGGCCGCTCCACCACACCCCGAGCCCGGCCGGGCCGGCTGCTTTACCCCGGCTGCCGCTCCACCACAACCTGAGCCCCGCCGGGCCAGCTGGTTGACCCTGGCGGCCGCTCCACCACAACCGGAGCCCCGCCGGGCCAGCTGGTTTACCCGGGCGGCCGCTCCACAACCGACCGAGCCCGTCCGGGCCGGCTTCCTGACCCGGGCGGCCGCTCCACCACACCCCGAGCCGGGCCGGGCCGGCTGCTTTACCCCGGTGGCCGCTCCACCACAACCTGAGCCCCGCCGGGCCAGCTGGTTGACCCGGGCGGCCGTCCCACAACCGACCGAGCCCGGCAGGGCCGGCTTCCTGACCCGGGCGGCCGCTCCACCACAACCCGAGCCCGGCCGGGCCGGCTGCTTTACCCCGGCGTCCGCTCCACCACAACCGGAGCCCCGCCGGGCCAGCTGGTTGACCCGGGCGGCCGCTCCACCAAAGACCCAGTCCGGCCGGGCCGGCCTCCTGACCCGGGCGGCCGCTCCACCACACCTTCAGCCGGGCCGGGCCGGCTGCTTTACCCCGGCGGCCGCTCCACCACAACCGGAGCCCCGCCGGGCCAGCTGGTTGACCCGGGCGGCTTCTCCACAACCGACCGAGCCCGGCCGGGCCGGCTTCCAGACCCGGGCGGCCGCTCCACCACACCCCGAGCCCGGCCGGGCCGGCTGCTTTACCCCGGCGGCCGCTCCACCACAACCGGAGACACGTCGGGCCAGCTGGTTGACCCGGGCGGCCGCTCCACAACCAACCGAGCCCGGCCGGGCCGGCTTCCAGACCCGGGCGGCCGCTCCACCACACCCCGAGCCCGGCCGGGCCGGCTGCTTTACCCCGGCTGCCGCTCCACCACAACCGGAGCTCTGACGGGCCAGCTGGTTGACCCTGGCGGCCGCTCCACCACAACCGGAGCCCCGCCGGGCCAGCTGGTTGACCCTGGCGGCCGCTCCACCACAACCGGAGCCCCGCCGGGCCAGCTGGTTGACCCGGGCGGCCGCTCCACCACCGACCGAGCCCGTCCGGGCCGGCTTCCTGACCCGGGCGGCCGCTCCACCACACCCCGAGCCGGGCCGGGCCTGCTGCTTTACCCCGGTGGCCGCTCCACCACAACCGGAGCCCCGCCGGGCCAGCTGGTTGACCCGGGCGGGCGCTCCACAACCGACCGAGCCCGGCCGGCCTCCTGACCCGGGCGGCCGCTCCACCACACCCCCAGCCCGGCCGGGCCGGCTGCTTTACCCCGGCGGCCGCTCCACCACAACCGGAGCCCCGCCGGGCCAGCTGGTTGACCCGGGCGGCCGTTCCACAACCGACCGAGCCCGGCCGGGCCGGCTTCCTGACCCGGGCGGCCGCTCCACCACACCCCGAGCCCGGCCGGGCCGGCTGCTTAACCCCGGCTGCCGCTCCACCACAACTGGAGCTCCGCCGGGCCAGCTGGTTGACCCGGGCGCCCGCTCCACCACAGACCGAGCCCGGCGGGGCCGGCTTCCTGACCCGGGCGGCCGCTCCACCATCTCCGAGCCGGGCCGGGCCGGCTGCTTTACCCTGGCGGCCGCTCCACCACAACCGGAGCCCCGCCGGGCCAGCTGGTTGACCCGGGCGGCCGCTCCACAACCGACCGAGCCCGGCCGGGCCGGCTTCCTGACCGGGGCGGCCGCTCCACCACACCCCGAGCCCGGCCGGGCCGGCTGCTTTACCCCGGCGGCCGCTCAACCACAACCGGAGCTCCGCCGGGCCAGCTGGTTGACCCGGGCGGCCGCTTCACCACAGACCGAGCCCGGCCGGGCCGGCTTTTTGACCCGCGCGGCCGCTCCACCACACACCGAGCCGGGCCGGGCCGGCTGCTTTACCCCGGCGGCCGCTCCACCACAACCTGACCCCGGCCGGGCCAGCTGGTTGACCCTGGCGGCCGCTCCACCACAACCGGAGCCCCGCCGGGCCAGCTGGTTTACCCGGGCCGGCGCTCCACAACCGACCGAGCCAGGCCAGGCCGGCCTCCTGACCCGGGCGGCCGCTCCACCACACCCCCAGCCCGGCCGGGCCGGCTGCTTTGCCCCGGCGGCCGCTCCACCACAACCGGAGCCCCGCCGGGCCGGCTGGTTGACCCGGGCGGCCGTTCCACAACCGACCGAGCCCGGCCGGGCCGGCTTCCTGACCCGGGCGGCCGCTCCACCACACCCCGAGCCGGGCCGGGCCGGCTGCTTTACCCCGGTGGCCGCTCCATTACAACCGGAGCCCCGCCGGGCCAGCTGGTTGACCCGGGCGGGCGCTCCACAACCGTCCGAGCCCGGCCGGCCTCCTGACCCAGGCGGCCGCTCCACCACACCCCCAGCCCGGCCGGGCCGGTGCTTTACCCCGGCGGCCGCTCCACCACAACCGGAGCCCCGCCGGGCCAGCTGATTGACCCGGGCGGCCGTTCCACAACCGACCGAGCCCGGCCGGGCCGGCTTACTGACCCGGGCGGCCGCTCCACCACACCCCGAGCCGGGCCGGGCCGGCTGCTTTACCCCGGCTGCCGCTCCACCACAACCGGAGCTCCGCCGGGCCAGCTGGTTGACCCGGGCGCCCGCTCCACCACAGACCGAGCCCGGCGGGGCCGGCTTCCTGACCCGGGCGGCCGCTCCACCACACCCCGAGCCGGGCCGGGCCGGCTGCTTTACCCTGGCGGCCGTCCACCACAACCGGAGCCCCGCCGGGCCAGCTGGTTGACCCGGGCGGCCGCTCCACAACCGACCGAGCCCGGCTGGGCCGGCTTCCTGACCGGGGCGGCCGCTCCACCACACCCCGAGCCCGGCCGGGCCGGCTGCTTTACCCCGGCTGCCGCTCAACCACAACCGGAGCTCCGCCGGGCCAGCTGGTTGACCCGGGCGGCCGCTTCACCACAGACCGAGCCCGGCCGGGCCGGCTTTTTGACCCGGGCGGCCGCTCCACCACACCCCGAGCCGGGCCGGGCCGGCTGCTTTACCCCGGCGGCCGCTCCACCACAACCTGAGCCCGGCCGGGCCAGCTGGTTGACCCTGGCGGCCGCTCCACCACAACCGGAGCCCCGCCGGGCCAGCTGGTTTACCCGGGCCGGCGCTCCACAACCGACCGAGCCCGGCCAGGCCGGCCTCCTGACCCGGGCGGCCGCTCCACCACACCCCCAGCCCGGCCGGGCCGGCTGCTTTACCCCGGCGGCCGCTCCACCACAACCTGAGCCCCGCCGGGCCAGCTGGTTGACCCTGGCGGCCGCTCCACCACAACCGGAGCCCCGCCGGGATAGCCTGTTGACCCGGGCGGCCGCTCCACCACAACCGGAGCCCCGCTGGGCCAGCTGGTTGACCCTGGCGGCCGCTCCACCGCAACCGGAGCTCCGCCGGGCCAGCTGGTTGACCCGGGCGGCCGCTCCACCACCGACCGAGCCCGTCCGGGCCGGCCTCCTGACCCCGGCGGCCGCTCCACCACACCTTCAGCCGGGCCGGGCCGGCTGCTTTACCCCGGCGGCCGCTCCACCACAACCGGAGCCCCGCCGGGCCAGCTGGTTGACCCGGGCGGCCGCTCCACAACCGACCGAGCCCGGCCGGGCCGGCTTCCAGACCCGGGCGGCCGCTCCACCACACCCCGAGCCCGGCCGGGCCGGCTGCTTTACCCCGGCTGCCGCTCCACCACAACCTGAGCCCCGCCGGGCCAGCTGGTTGACCCTGGCGGCCGCTCCACCACAACCGGAGCCCCGCCGGGCCAGCTGGTTGACCCGGGCGCCCGCTCCACCACAGACCGAGCCCGGCGGGGCCGGCTTCCTGATCCGGGCGGCCGCTCCACCATCCCCGAGCCGGGCCGGGCCGGCTGCTTTACCCTGGCGGCCGCTCCACCACAACCGGAGCCCCGCCGGGCCAGCTGGTTGACCCGCGCGGCCGCTGCACAACCGACCGAGCCCGTCCGGGCCGGCTTCCTGACCCGGGCTGGCGCTCCACCACACCCCGAGCCGGGCCGGGCCGGCTGCTTTACCCCGGCTGCCGCTCCACCACAACCTGAGCCCCGCCGGGCCAGCTGGTTGACCCTGGCGGCCGCTCCACCACAACCGGAGCCCCGCCGGGCTAGCTGGTTGACCCGGGCGGCCGCTCCACCACAACCGGAGCCCCGATGGGCCAGCTGGTTGACCCTGGCGGCCGCTCCACCGCAACCGGAGCTCCGCCGGGCCAGCTGGTTGACCCGGGCGGCCGCTCCACCACAACCGGAGCCCCGCTGGGCCAGCTGGTTGACCCTGGCGGCCGCTCCACCGCAACCGGAGCTCCGCCGGGCCAGCTGGTTGACCCGGGCGGCCGCTCCACCACCGAGCGAGCCCGGCCGGGCCGGCCTCCTGACCCGGGCGGCCGCTCCACCAC
This sequence comes from Artibeus lituratus, assembly GCA_038363175.2. Taxonomy (NCBI): domain Eukaryota; kingdom Metazoa; phylum Chordata; class Mammalia; order Chiroptera; family Phyllostomidae; genus Artibeus; species Artibeus lituratus. The sequence continues at coordinate 22,248 of JBAWUR020000117.1, read as the reverse complement.
ACCTTCAGCCGGGCCGGGCCGGCTGCTTTACCCCGGCGGCCGCTCCACCACAACCGGAGCCCCGCCGGGCCAGCTGGTTGACCCGGGCGGCCGCTCCACAACCGACCGAGCCCGGCCGGGCCGGCTTCCAGACCCGGGCGGCCGCTCCACCACACCCCGAGCCCGGCCGGGCCGGCTGCTTTACCCCGGCTGCCGCTCCACCACAACCTGAGCCCCGCCGGGCCAGCTGGTTGACCCTGGCGGCCGCTCCACCACAACCGGAGCCCCGCCGGGCCAGCTGGTTGACCCGGGCGGCCGCTCCACAACGGACCGAGCCCGTCCGGGCCAACTTCCTGACCCGGGCGGCCGCTCCACCACACCCCGAGCCGGGCCGGGCCGGCTGCTTTACCCCGGTGGCCGCTCCACCACAACCGGAGCCCCGCCGGGCCAGCTGGTTGACCCGGGCGGCCGTCCCACAACCGACCGAGCCCGGCAGGGCCGGCTTCCTGACCCGGGCGGCCGCTCCACCACACCCCGAGCCCTGCCGGGCCGGCTGCTTTAACCCGGCGTCCGCTCCACCACAACCGGAGCCCCGCCGGGCCAGCTGGTTGACCCGGGCGGCCGCTCCACAACTGACCGAGCCCGGCCGGGCCGGCCTCCTGACCCGGGCTGCCGCTCCACCACAACCCCCGCCCGGCCGGGCCGGCTGCTTTACCCCAGCGGCCGCTCCACCACAACCGGAGCCCCGCCGGGCCAGCTGGTTGACCCGGGCGGCCGCTCCACAACCAACCGAGCCCGGCCGGGCCGGCTTCCAGACCCGGGCGGCCGCTCCACCACACCCCGAGCCCCGCCGGGCCGGCTGCTTTACCCCGGCTGCCGCTCCACCACAACCGGAGCTCTGACGGGCCAGCTGGTTGACCCTGGCGGCCGCTCCACCACAACCTGAGCCCCGCCGGGCCAGCTGGTTGACCCTGGCGGCCGCTCCACCACAACCGGAGCCCCGCCGGGCCAGCTGGTTGACCCGGGCGGCCGCTCCACCACCGACCGAGCCCGTCCGGGCCGGCTTCCTGACCCGGGCTGCCGCTCCACCACACCCCGAGCCGGGCCGGGCCGGCTGCTTTACCCCGGCTGCCGCTCCACCACAACCTGAGCCCCGCCGGGCCAGCTGGTTGACCCTGGCGGCCGCTCCACCACAACCGGAGCCCCGCCGGGCTAGCTGGTTGACCCGGGCGGCCACTCCACCACAACCGGAGCCCCGCTGGGCCAGCTGGTTGACCCTGGCGACCGCTCCACCGCAACCGGAGCTCCGCCGGGCCAGCTGGTTGACCTGGGCGGCCGCTCCACCACAACCGGAGCCCCGCTGGGCCAGCTGGTTGACCCTGGCGGCCGCTCCACCGCAACCGGAGCTCCGCCGGGCCAGCTGCTTGACCCGGGCGGCCGCTCCACCACCGACCGAGCCCGGCCGGGCCGGCCTCCTGACCCGGGCGGCCGCTCCACAACACCTTCAGCCGGGCCGGGCCGGCTGCTTTACCCCGGCGGCCGCTCCACCACAACCGGAGCCCCGCCGGGCCAGCTGGTTGACCCGGGCGGCCGCTCCACCACCGACCGAGCCCGTCCGGGCCGGCTTCCTGACCCGGGCTGCCGCTCCACCACACCCCGAGCCGGGCCGGGCCGGCTGCTTTACCCCGGCTGCCGCTCCACCACAACCTGAGCCCCGCCGGGCCAGCTGGTTGACCCTGGCGGCCGCTCCACCACAACCGGAGCCCCGCCGGGCTAGCTGGTTGACCCGGGCGGCCGCTCCACCACAACCGGAGCCCCGCTGGGCCAGCTGGTTGACCCTGGCGGCCGCTCCACCGCAACCGGAGCTCCGCCGGGCCAGCTGGTTGACCCGGGCGGCCGCTCCACCACAACCGGAGCCCGGCTGGGCCAGCTGGTTGACCCTGGCGGCCGCTCCACCGCAACCGGAGCTCCGCCGGGCCAGCTGCTTGACCCGGGCGGCCGCTCCACCACCGACCGAGCCCGGCCGGGCCGGCCTCCTGACCCGGGCGGCCGCTCCACCACACCTTCAGCCGGGCCGGGCCGGCTGCTTTACCCCGGCGGCCGCTCCACCACAACCGGAGCCCCGCCGGGCCAGCTGGTTGACCCGGGCGGCCGCTCCACAACCGACCGAGCCCGGCCGGGCCGGCTTCCAGACCCGGGCGGCCGCTCCACCACACCCCGAGCCCGGCCGGGCCGGCTGCTTTACCCCGGCTGCCGCTCCACCACAACCTGAGCCCCGCCGGGCCAGCTGGTTGAAACTGGCGGCCGCTCCACCACAACCGGAGCCCCGCCGGGCCAGCTGGTTGACCCGGGCGGCCGCTCCACAACCGACCGAGCCAGGCCGGGCCGGCTTCCAGACCCGGGCGGCCGCTCCATCACACCCCGAGCCCGGCCGGGCCGGCTGCTTTACCCCGGCTGCCGCTCCACCACAACCTGAGCCCCGCCGGGCCAGCTGGTTGACCCTGGCGGCCGCTCCACCACAACCGGAGCCCCGCCGGGCCAGCTGGTTTACCCGGGCGGCCGCTCCACAACCGACCGAGCCCGTCCGGGCCGGCTTCCTGACCCGGGCGGCCGCTCCACCACACCCCGAGCCGGGCCGGGCCGGCTGCTTTACCCCGGTGGCCGCTCCACCACAACCGGAGCCCCGCCGGGCCAGCTGGTTGACCCGGGCGGCCGTCCCACAACCGACCGAGCCCGGCAGGGCCGGCTTCCTGACCCGGGCGGCCGCTCCACCACAACCCGAGCCCGGCCGGGCCGGCTGCTTTACCCCGGCGTCCGCTCCACCACAACCGGAGCCCCGCCGGGCCAGCTGGTTGACCCGGGCGGCCGCTCCACCAAAGACCCAGCCCGGCCGGGCCGGCCTCCTGACCCGGGCGGCCGCTCCACCACACCTTCAGCCGGGCCGGGCCGGCTGCTTTACCCCGGCGGCCGCTCCACCACAACCGGAGCCCCGCCGGACCAGCTGGTTGACCCGGGCGGCTTCTCCACAACCGACCGAGCCCGGCCGGGCCGGCTTCCAGACCCGGGCGGCCGCTCCACCACACCCCGAGCCCGGCCGGGCCGGCTGCTTTACCCCGGCGGCCGCTCCACCACAATCGGAGCCCCGTCGGGCCAGCTGGTAGACCCGGGCGGCCGCTCCACAACCAACCGAGCCCGGCCGGGCCGGCTTCCAGACCCGGGCGGCCGCTCCACCACACCCCGAGCCCGGCCGGGCCGGCTGCTTTACCCCGGCTGCCGCTCCACCACAACCGGAGCTCTGACGGGCCAGCTGGTTGACCCTGGCGGCCGCTCCACCACAACCGGAGCCCCGCCGGGCCAGCTGGTTGACCCTGGCGGCCGCTCCACCACAACCGGAGCCCCGCCGGGCCAGCTGGTTGACCCGGGCGGCCGCTCCACCACCGACCGAGCCCGTCCGGGCCAGCTTCCTGACCCGGGCGGCCGCTCCACCACACCCCGAGCCGGGCCGGGCCTGCTGCTTTACCCCGGTGGCCGCTCCACCACAACCGGAGCCCCGCCGGGCCAGCTGGTTGACCCGGGCGGGCGCTCCACAACCGACCGAGCCCGGCCGGCCTCCTGACCCGGGCGGCCGCTCCACCACACCCCCAGCCCGGCCGGGCCGGCTGCTTTACCCCGGCGGCCGCTCCACCACAACCGGAGCCCCGCCGGGCCAGCTGGTTGACCCGGGCGGCCGTTCCACAACCGACCGAGCCCGGCCGGGCCGGCTTCCTGACCCGGGCGGCCGCTCCACCACACCCCGAGCCCGGCCGGGCCGGCTGCTTAACCCCGGCTGCCGCTCCACCACAACTGGAGCTCCGCCGGGCCAGCTGGTTGACCCGGGCGCCCGCTCCACCACAGACCGAGCCCGGCGGGGCCGGCTTCCTGACCCGGGCGGCCGCTCCACCATCTCCGAGCCGGGCCGGGCCGGCTGCTTTACCCTGGCGGCCGCTCCACCACAACCGGAGCCCCGCCGGGCCAGCTGGTTGACCCGGGCGGCCGCTCCACAACCGACCGAGCCCGGCCGGGCCGGCTTCCTGACCGGGGCGGCCGCTCCACCACACCCCGAGCCCGGCCGGGCCGGCTGCTTTACCCCGGCGGCCGCTCAACCACAACCGGAGCTCCGCCGGGCCAGCTGGTTGACCCGGGCGGCCGCTTCACCACAGACCGAGCCCGGCCGGGCCGGCTTTTTGACCCGCGCGGCCGCTCCACCACACACCGAGCCGGGCCGGGCCGGCTGCTTTACCCCGGCGGCCGCTCCACCACAACCTGACCCCGGCCGGGCCAGCTGGTTGACCCTGGCGGCCGCTCCACCACAACCGGAGCCCCCGCCGGGCCAGCTGGTTTACCCGGGCCGGCGCTCCACAACCGACCGAGCCAGGCCAGGCCGGCCTCCTGACCCGGGCGGCCGCTCCACCACACCCCCAGCCCGGCCGGGCCGGCTGCTTTGCCCCGGCGGCCGCTCCACCACAACCGGAGCCCCGCCGGGCCGGCTGGTTGACCCGGGCGGCCGTTCCACAACCGACCGAGCCCGGCCGGGCCGGCTTCCTGACCCGGGCGGCCGCTCCACCACACCCCGAGCCGGGCCGGGCCGGCTGCTTTACCCCGGTGGCCGCTCCATTACAACCGGAGCCCCGCCGGGCCAGCTGGTTGACCCGGGCGGGCGCTCCACAACCGTCCGAGCCCGGCCGGCCTCCTGACCCAGGCGGCCGCTCCACCACACCCCCAGCCCGGCCGGGCCGGTGCTTTACCCCGGCGGCCGCTCCACCACAACCGGAGCCCCGCCGGGCCAGCTGGTTGACCCGGGCGGCCGTTCCACAACCGACCGAGCCCGGCCGGGCCGGCTTACTGACCCGGGCGGCCGCTCCACCACACCCCGAGCCGGGCCGGGCCGGCTGCTTTACCCCGGCTGCCGCTCCACCACAACCGGAGCTCCGCCGGGCCAGCTGGTTGACCCGGGCGCCCGCTCCACCACAGACCGAGCCCGGCGGGGCCGGCTTCCTGACCCGTGCGGCCGCTCCACCACACCCCGAGCCGGGCCGGGCCGGCTGCTTTACCCTGGCGGCCGTCCACCACAACCGGAGCCCCGCCGGGCCAGCTGGTTGACCCGGGCGGCCGCTCCACAACCGACCGAGCCCGGCTGGGCCGGCTTCCTGACCGGGGCGGCCGCTCCACCACACCCCGAGCCCGGCCGGGCCGGCTGCTTTACCCCGGCTGCCGCTCAACCACAACCGGAGCTCCGCCGGGCCAGCTGGTTGACCCGGGCGGCCGCTTCACCACAGACCGAGCCCGGCCGGGCCGGCTTTTTGACCCGGGCGGCCGCTCCACCACACCCCGAGCCGGGCCGGGCCGGCTGCTTTACCCCGGCGGCCGCTCCACCACAACCTGAGCCCGGCCGGGCCAGCTGGTTGACCCTGGCGGCCGCTCCACCACAACCGGAGCCCCGCCGGGCCAGCTGGTTTACCCGGGCCGGCGCTCCACAACCGACCGAGCCCGGCCAGGCCGGCCTCCTGACCCGGGCGGCCGCTCCACCACACCCCGAGCCGGGCCGGGCCGGCTGCTTTACCCCGGCTGCCGCTCCACCACAACCTGAGCCCCGCCGGGCCAGCTGGTTGACCCTGGCGGCCGCTCCACCACAACCGGAGCCCCGCCGGGCCAGCTGGTTTACCCGGGCCGGCGCTCCACAACCGACCGAGCCCGGCCAGGCCGGCTTCCTGACCCGGGCTGGCGCTCCACCACACCCCGAGCCGGGCCGGGCCGGCTGCTTTACCCCGGCTGCCGCTCCACCACAACCTGAGCCCCGCCGGGCCAGCTGGTTGACCCTGGCGGCCGCTCCACCACAACCGGAGCCCCGCCGGGCTAGCTGGTTGACCCGGGCGGCCGCTCCACCACAACCGGAGCCCCGATGGGCCAGCTGGTTGACCCTGGCGGCCGCTCCACCGCAACCGGAGCTCCGCCGGGCCAGCTGGTTGACCCGGGCGGCCGCTCCACCACAACCGGAGCCCCGCTGGGCCAGCTGGTTGACCCTGGCGGCCGCTCCACCGCAACCGGAGCTCCGCCGGGCCAGCTGGTTGACCCGGGCGGCCGCTCCACAACCGACCGAGCCCGGCCGGGCCGGCCTCCTGACCCGGGCGGCCGCTCCACCACACCTTCAGCCGGGTCGGGCCGGCTGCTTTACCCCGGCGGCCGCTCCACCACAACCGGAGCCCCGCCGGGCCAGCTGGTTGACCCGGGCGGCCGCTCCACAACCGACCGAGCCCGGCCGGGCCGGCTTCCAGACCCGGGCGGCCGCTCCACCACACCCCGAGCCCGGCCGGGCCGGCTGCTTTACCCCGGCTGCCGCTCCACCACAACCTGAGCCCCGCCGCGCCAGCTGGTTGACCCTGGCGGCCGCTCCACCACAACCGGAGCCCCGCCGGGCCAGCTGGTTGACCCGGGCGGCCGCTCCACAACGGACCGAGCCCGTCCGGGCCAACTTCCTGACCCGGGCGGCCGCTCCACCACACCCCGAGCCGGGCCGGGCCGGCTGCTTTACCCCGGTGGCCGCTCCACCACAACCGGAGCCCCGCCGGGCCAGCTGGTTGACCCGGGCGGCCGTCCCACAACCGACCGAGCCCGGCAGGGCCGGCTTCCTGACCCGGGCGGCCGCTCCACCACACCCCGAGCCCTGCCGGGCCGGCTGCTTTAACCCGGCGTCCGCTCCACCACAACCGGAGCCCCGCCGGGCCAGCTGGTTGACCCGGGCGGCCGCTCCACAACTGACCGAGCCCGGCCGGGCCGGCCTCCTGACCCGGGCTGCCGCTCCACCACAACCCCCGCCCGGCCGGGCCGGCTGCTTTACCCCGGCGGCCGCTCCACCACAACCGGAGCCCCGCCGGGCCAGCTGGTTGACCCGGGCGGCCGCTCCACAACCAACCGAGCCCGGCCGGGCCGGCTTCCAGACCCGGGCGGCCGCTCCGCCACACCCCGAGCCCCGCCGGGCCGGCTGCTTTACCCCGGCTGCCGCTCCACCACAACCGGAGCTCTGACGGGCCAGCTGGTTGACCCTGGCGGCCGCTCCACCACAACCTGAGCCCCGCCGGGCCAGCTGGTTGACCCTGGCGGCCGCTCCACCACAACCGGAGCCCCGCCGGGCCAGCTGGTTGACCCGGGCGGCCGCTCCACCACCGACCGAGCCCGTCCGGGCCGGCTTCCTGACCCGGGCTGCCGCTCCACCACACCCCGAGCCGGGCCGGGCCGGCTGCTTTACCCCGGCTGCCGCTCCACCACAACCTGAGCCCCGCCGGGCCAGCTGGTTGACCCTGGCGGCCGCTCCACCACAACCGGAGCCCCGCCGGGCTAGCTGGTTGACCCGGGCGGCCCGTCCACCACAACCGGAGCCCCGCTGGGCCAGCTGGTTGACCCTGGCGACCGCTCCACCGCAACCGGAGCTCCGCCGGGCCAGCTGGTTGACCCGGGCGGCCGCTCCACCACAACCGGAGCCCCGCTGGGCCAGCTGGTTGACCCTGGCGGCCGCTCCACCGCAACCGGAGCTCCGCCGGGCCAGCTGCTTGACCCGGGCGGCCGCTCCACCACCGACCGAGCCCGGCCGGGCCGGCCTCCTGACCCGGGCGGCCGCTCCACAACACCTTCAGCCGGGCCGGGCCGGCTGCTTTACCCCGGCGGCCGCTCCACCACAACCGGAGCCCCGCCGGGCCAGCTGGTTGACCCGGGCGGCCGCTCCACAACCGACCGAGCCCGGCCGGGCCGGCTTCCAGACCCGGGCGGCCGCTCCACCACACCCCGAGCCCGGCCGGGCCGGCTGCTTTACCCCGGCTGCCGCTCCACCACAACCTGAGCCCCGCCGGGCCAGCTGGTTGACCCTGGCGGCCGCTCCACCACAACCGGAGCCCCGCCGGGCCAGCTGGTTGACCCGGGCGGCCGCTCCACAACCGACCGAGCCCGTCCGGGCCGGCTTCCTGACCCGGGCGGCCGCTCCACCACACCCCGAGCCCGGCCGGGCCGGCTGCTTTACCCCGGTGGCCGCTCCACCACAACCGGAGCCCCGCCGGGCCAGCTGGTTGACCCTGGCGGCCGCTCCACCACAAACTGAGCCCCGCCGGGCCAGCTGGTTGACCCTGGCGGCCGCTCCACCACAACCGGAGCCCCGCCGGGCCAGCTGGTTGACCCGGGCGCCCGCTCCACCACAGACCGAGCCCGGCGGGGCCGGCTTCCTGATCCGGGCGGCCGCTCCACCATCCCCGAGCCGGGCCGGGCCGGCTGCTTTACCCTGGCGGCCGCTCCACCACAACCGGAGCCCCGCCGGGCCAGCTGGTTGACCCGCGCGGCCGCTGCACAACCGACCGAGCCCGTCCGGGCCGGCTTCCTGACCCGGGCTGGCGCTCCACCACACCCCGAGCCGGGCCGGGCCGGCTGCTTTACCCCGGCTGCCGCTCCACCACAACCTGAGCCCCGCCGGGCCAGCTGGTTGACCCTGGCGGCCGCTCCACCACAACCGGAGCCCCGCCGGGCTAGCTGGTTGACCCGGGCGGCCGCTCCACCACAACCGGAGCCCCGATGGGCCAGCTGGTTGACCCTGGCGGCCGCTCCACCGCAACCGGAGCTCCGCCGGGCCAGCTGGTTGACCCGGGCGGCCGCTCCACCACAACCGGAGCCCCGCTGGGCCAGCTGGTTGACCCTGGCGGCCGCTCCACCGCAACCGGAGCTCCGCCGGGCCAGCTGGTTGACCCGGGCGGCCGCTCCACAACCGACCGAGCCCGGCCGGGCCGGCCTCCTGACCCGGGCGGCCGCTCCACCACACCTTCAGCCGGGTCGGGCCGGCTGCTTTAACCCGGCGGCCGCTCCACCACAACCGGAGCCCCGCCGGGCCAGCTGGTTGACCCGGGCGGCCGCTCCACAACCGACCGAGCCCGGCCGGGCCGGCTTCCAGACCCGGGCGGCCGCTCCACCACACCCCGAGCCCGGCCGGGCCGGCTGCTTTACCCCGGCTGCCGCTCCACCACAACCTGAGCCCCGCCGGGCCAGCTGGTTGACCCTGGCGGCCGCTCCACCACAACCGGAGCCCCGCCGGGCCAGCTGGTTGACCCGGGCGGCCGCTCCACAACGGACCGAGCCCGTCCGGGCCAACTTCCTGACCCGGGCGGCCGCTCCACCACACCCCGAGCCGGGCCGGGCCGGCTGCTTTACCCCGGTGGCCGCTCCACCACAACCGGAGCCCCGCCGGGCCAGCTGGTTGACCCGGGCGGCCGTCCCACAACCGACCGAGCCCGGCAGGGCCGGCTTCCTGACCCGGGCGGCCGCTCCACCACACCCCGAGCCCTGCCGGGCCGGCTGCTTTAACCCGGCGGCCGCTCCACCGCAACCGGAGCTCCGCCGGGCCAGCTGCTTGACCCGGGCGGCCGCTCCACCACCGACCGAGCCCGGCCGGGCCGGCCTCCTGACCCGGGCGGCCGCTCCACAACACCTTCAGCCGGGCCGGGCCGGCTGCTTTACCCCGGCGGCCGCTCCACCACAACCGGAGCCCCGCCGGGCCAGCTGGTTGACCCGGGCGGCCGCTCCACAACCGACCGAGCCCGGCCGGGCCGGCTTCCAGACCCGGGCGGCCGCTCCACCACACCCCGAGCCCGGCCGGGCCGGCTGCTTTACCCCGGCTGCCGCTCCACCACAACCTGAGCCCCGCCGGGCCAGCTGGTTGACCCTGGCGGCCGCTCCACCACAACCGGAGCCCCGCCGGGCCAGCTGGTTGACCCGGGCGGCCGCTCCACAACCGACCGAGCCCGTCCGGGCCGGCTTCCTGACCCGGGCGGCCGCTCCACCACACCCCGAGCCGGGCCGGGCCGGCTGCTTTACCCCGGTGGCCGCTCCACCACAACCGGAGCCCCGCCGGGCCAGCTGGTTGACCCGGGCGGCCGTCCCACAACCGACCGAGCCCGGCAGGGCCGGCTTCCTGACCCGGGCGGCCGCTCCACCACACCCCGAGCCCGGCCGGGCCGGCTGCTTTACCCCGGCGTCCGCTCCACCACAACCGGAGCCCCGCCGGGCCAGCTGGTTGACCCGGGCGGCCGCTCCACCAAAGACCCAGCCCGGCCGGGCCGGCCTCCTGACCCGGGCGGCCGCTCCACCACACCTTCAGCCGGGCCGGGCCGGCTGCTTTACCCCCGCCGGCCGCTCCACCACAACCGGAGCCCCGCCGGGCCAGCTGGTTGACCCGGGCGGCCGCTCCACAACCGACCGAGCCCGGCCGGGCCGGCTTCCAGACCCGGGCGGCCGCTCCACCACACCCCGAGCCCGGCCGGACCGGCTGCTTTACCCCGGCGGCCGCTCCACCACAACCGGAGCCCCGTCGGGCCAGCTGGTTGACCCGGGCGGCCGCTCCACAACCAACCGAGCCCGGCCGGGCCGGCTTCCAGACCCGGGCGGCCGCTCCACCACACCCCGAGCCCGGCCGGGCCGGCTGCTTTACCCCGGCTGCCGCTCCACCACAACCGGAGCTCTGACGGGCCAGCTGGTTGACCCTGGCGGCCGCTCCACCACAAACTGAGCCCCGCCGGGCCAGCTGGTTGACCCTGGCGGCCGCTTCACCACAACCGGAGCCCCGCCGGGCCAGCTGGTTGACCCGGGCGCCCGCTCCACCACAGACCGAGCCCGGCGGGGCCGGCTTCCTGATCCGGGCGGCCGCTCCACCATCCCCGAGCCGGGCCGGGCCGGCTGCTTTACCCTGGCGGCCGCTCCACCACAACCGGAGCCCCGCCGGGCCAGCTGGTTGACCCGCGCGGCCGCTGCACAACCGACCGAGCCCGTCCGGGCCGGCTTCCTGACCCGGGCTGGCGCTCCACCACACCCCGAGCCGGGCCGGGCCGGCTGCTTTACCCTGGCGGCCGCTCCACCGCAACCGGAGCTCCGCCGGGCCAGCTGGTTGACCCGGGCGGCCGCTCCACAACCGACCGAGCCCGGCCGGGCCGGCCTCCTGACCCGGGCGGCCGCTCCACCACACCTTCAGCCGGGTCGGGCCGGCTGCTTTACCCCGGCGGCCGCTCCACCACAACCGGAGCCCCGCCGGGCAAGCTGGTTGACCCGGGCGGCCGCTCCACAACCGACCGAGCCCGGCCGGGCCGGCTTCCAGACCCGGGCGGCCGCTCCACCACACCCCGAGCCCGGCCGGGCCGGCTGCTTTACCCCGGCTGCCGCTCCACCACAACCTGAGCCCCGCCGGGCCAGCTGGTTGACCCTGGCGGCCGCTCCACCACAACCGGAGCCCCGCCGGGCCAGCTGGTTGACCCGGGCGGCCGCTCCACAACGGACCGAGCCCGTCCGGGCCAACTTCCTGACCCGGGCGGCCGCTCCACCACACCCCGAGCCGGGCCGGGCCGGCTGCTTTACCCCGGTGGCCGCTCCACCACAACCGGAGCCCCGCCGGGCCAGCTGGTTGACCCGGGCGGCCGTCCCACAACCGACCGAGCCCGGCAGGGCCGGCTTCCTGACCCGGGCGGCCGCTCCACCACACCCCGAGCCCTGCCGGGCCGGCTGCTTTAACCCGGCGGCCGCTCCACCGCAACCGGAGCTCCGCCGGGCCAGCTGCTTGACCCGGGCGGCCGCTCCACCACCGACCGAGCCCGGCCGGGCCGGCCTCCTGACCCGGGCGGCCGCTCCACCACACCTTCAGCCGGGCCGGGCCGGCTGCTTTACCCCGGCGGCCGCTCCACCACAACCGGAGCCCCGCCGGGCCAGCTGGTTGACCCGGGCGGCCGCTCCACAACCGACCGAGCCCGGCCGGGCCGGCTTCCAGACCCGGGCGGCCGCTCCACCACACCCCGAGCCCGGCCGGGCCGGCTGCTTTACCCCGGCTGCCGCTCCACCACAACCTGAGCCCCGCCGGGCCAGCTGGTTGACCCTGGCGGCCGCTCCACCACAACCGGAGCCCCGCCGGGCCAGCTGGTTGACCCGGGCGCCCGCTCCACCACAGACCGAGCCCGGCGGGGCCGGCTTCCTGATCCGGGCGGCCGCTCCACCATCCCCGAGCCGGGCCGGGCCGGCTGCTTTACCCTGGCGGCCGCTCCACCACAACCGGAGCCCCGCCGGGCCAGCTGGTTGACCCGCGCGGCCGCTGCACAAACGACCGAGCCCGTCCGGGCCGGCTTCCTGACCCGGGCTGGCGCTCCACCACACCCCGAGCCGGGCCGGGCCGGCTGCTTTACCCCGGCTGCCGCTCCACCACAACCGGAGCTCTGACGGGCCAGCTGGTTGACCCTGGCGGCCGCTCCACCACAACCTGAGCCCCGCCGGGCCAGCTGGTTGACCCTGGCGGCCGCTCCACCACAACCGGAGCCCCGCCGGGCCAGCTGGTTGACCCGGGCGGCCGCTCCACCACCGACCGAGCCCGTCCGGGCCGGCTTCCTGACCCGGGCTGCCGCTCCACCACACCCCGAGCCGGGCCGGGCCGGCTGCTTTACCCCGGCTGCCGCTCCACCACAACCGGAGCCCCGCCGGGCCAGCTGGTTGACCCGGGCGCCCGCTCCACCACAGACCGAGCCCGGCGGGGCCGGCTTCCTGATCCGGGCGGCCGCTCCACCATCCCAGAGCCGGGCCGGGCCGGCTGCTTTACCCTGGCGGCCGCTCCACCACAACCGGAGCCCCGCCGGGCCAGCTGGTTGACCCGCGCGGCCGCTGCACAACCGACCGAGCCCGTCCGGGCCGGCTTCCTGACCCGGGCTGGCGCTCCACCACACCCCGAGCCGGGCCGGGCCGGCTGCTTTACCCCGGCTGCCGCTCCACCACAACCTGAGCCCCGCCGGGCCAGCTGGTTGACCCTGGCGGCCGCTCCACCACAACCGGAGCCCCGCCGGGCTAGCTGGTTGACCCGGGCGGCCGCTCCACCACAACCGGAGCCCCGATGGGCCAGCTGGTTGACCCTGGCGGCCGCTCCACCGCAACCGGAGCTCCGCCGGGCCAGCTGGTTGACCCGGGCGGCCGCTCCACCACAACCGGAGCCCCGCTGGGCCAGCTGGTTGACCCTGGCGGCCGCTCCACCGCAACCGGAGCTCCGCCGGGCCAGCTGGTTGACCCGGGCGGCCGCTCCACAACCGACACCGAGCCCGGCCGGGCCGGCCTCCTGACCCGGGCGGCCGCTCCACCACACCTTCAGCCGGGTCGGGCCGGCTGCTTTACCCCGGCGGCCGCTCCACCACAACCGGAGCCCCGCCGGGCCAGCTGGTTGACCCGGGCGGCCGCTCCACAACCGACCGAGCCCGGCCGGGCCGGCTTCCAGACCCGGGCGGCCGCTCCACCACACCCCGAGCCCGGCCGGGCCGGCTGCTTTACCCCGGCTGCCGCTCCACCACAACCTGAGCCCCGCCGGGCCAGCTGGTTGACCCTGGCGGCCGCTCCACCACAACCGGAGCCCCGCCGGGCCAGCTGGTTGACCCGGGCGGCCGCTCCACAACGGACCGAGCCCGTCCGGGCCAACTTCCTGACCCGGGCGGCCGCTCCACCACACCCCGAGCCGGGCCGGGCCGGCTGCTTTACCCCGGTGGCCGCTCCACCACAACCGGAGCCCCGCCGGGCCAGCTGGTTGACCCGGGCGGCCGTCCCACAACCGACCGAGCCCGGCAGGGCCGGCTTCCTGACCCGGGCGGCCGCTCCACCACACCCCGAGCCCTGCCGGGCCGGCTGCTTTAACCCGGCGGCCGCTCCACCGCAACCGGAGCTCCGCCGGGCCAGCTGCTTGACCCGGGCGGCCGCTCCACCACCGACCGAGCCCGGCCGGGCCGGCCTCCTGACCCGGGCGGGCCGCTCCACAACACCTTCAGCCGGGCCGGGCCGGCTGCTTTACCCCGGCGGCCGCTCCACCACAACCGGAGCCCCGCCGGGCCAGCTGGTTGACCCGGGCGGCCGCTCCACAACCGACCGAGCCCGGCCGGGCCGGCTTCCAGACCCGGGCGGCCGCTCCACCACACCCCGAGCCCGGCCGGGCCGGCTGCTTTACCCCGGCTGCCGCTCCACCACAACCTGAGCCCCGCCGGGCCAGCTGGTTGACCCTGGCGGCCGCTCCACCACAACCGGAGCCCCGCCGGGCCAGCTGGTTGACCCGGGCGGCCGCTCCACAACCGACCGAGCCCGTCCGGGCCGGCTTCCTGACCCGGCGGCCGCTCCACCACACCCCGAGCCGGGCCGGGCCGGCTGCTTTTACCCCGGTGGCCGCTCCACCACAACCGGAGCCCCGCCGGGCCAGCTGGTTGACCCGGGCGGCCGTCCCACAACCGACCGAGCCCGGCAGGGCCGGCTTCCTGACCCGGGCGGCCGCTCCACCACACCCCGAGCCCGGCCGGGCCGGCTGCTTTACCCCGGCGTCCGCTCCACCACAACCGGAGCCCCGCCGGGCCAGCTGGTTGACCCGGGCGGCCGCTCCACCAAAGACCCAGCCCGGCCGGGCCGGCCTCCTGACCCGGGCGGCCCGCTCCACCACACCTTCAGCCGGGCCGGGCCGGCTGCTTTACCCCGCCGGCCGCTCCACCACAACCGGAGCCCCGCCGGGCCAGCTGGTTGACCCGGGCGGCCGCTCCACAACCGACCGAGCCCGGCCGGGCCGGCTTCCAGACCCGGGCGGCCGCTCCACCACACCCGAGCCCGGCCGGACCGGCTGCTTTACCCCGGCGGCCGCTCCACCACAACCGGAGCCCCGTCGGGCCAGCTGGTTGACCCGGGCGGCCGCTCCACAACCAACCGAGCCCGGCCGGGCCGGCTTCCAGACCCGGGCGGCCGCTCCACCACACCCCGAGCCCGGCCGGGCGGCTGCTTTACCCCGGCTGCCGCTCCACCACAACCGGAGCTCTGACGGGCCAGCTGGTTGACCCTGGCGGCCGCTCCACCACAAACTGAGCCCCGCCGGGCCAGCTGGTTGACCCTGGCGGCCGCTCCACCACAACCGGAGCCCCGCCGGGCCAGCTGGTTGACCCGGGCGCCCGCTCCACCACAGACCGAGCCCGGCGGGGCGGCTTCCTGATCCGGGCGGCCGCTCCACCATCCCCGAGCCGGGCCGGGCCGGCTGCTTTACCCTGGCGGCCGCTCCACCACAACCGGAGCCCCGCCGGGCCAGCTGGTTGACCCGCGCGGCCGGCTGCACAACCGACCGAGCCCGTCCGGTGCCGGCTTCCTGACCCGGGCTGGCGCTCCACCACACCCCGAGCCGGGCCGGGCCGGCTGCTTTACCCCGGCTGCCGCTCCACCACAACCTGAGCCCCGCCGGGCCAGCTGGTTGACCTGGCGGCCGCTCCACCACAACCGGAGCCCCGCCGGGCTAGCTGGTTGACCCGGGCGGCCGCTCCACCACAACCGGAGCCCCGATGGGCCAGCTGGTTGACCCTGGCGGCCGCTCCACCGCAACCGGAGCTCCGCCGGGCCAGCTGGTTGACCCGGGCGGCCGCTCCACCACAACCGGAGCCCCGCTGGGCCAGCTGGTTGACCCTGGCGGCCGCTCCACCGCAACCGGAGCTCCGCCGGGCCAGCTGGTTGACCCGGGCGGCCGCTCCACAACCGACCGAGCCCGGCCGGGCCGGCCTCCTGACCCGGGCGGCCGCTCCACCACACCTTCAGCCGGGTCGGGCCGGCTGCTTTACCCCGGCGGCCGCTCCACCACAACCGGAGCCCCGCCGGGCCAGCTGGTTGACCCGGGCGGCCGCTCCACAACCGACCGAGCCCGGCCGGGCCGGCTTCCAGACCCGGGCGGCCGCTCCACCACACCCCGAGCCCGGCCGGGCCGGCTGCTTTACCCCGGCTGCCGCTCCACCACAACCTGAGCCCCGCCGCGCCAGCTGGTTGACCCTGGCGGCCGCTCCACCACAACCGGAGCCCCGCCGGGCCAGCTGGTTGACCCGGGCGGCCGCTCCACAACGGACCGAGCCCGTCCGGGCCAACTTCCTGACCCGGGCGGCCGCTCCACCACACCCCGAGCCGGCCGGGCCGGCTGCTTTACCCCGGTGGCCGCTCCACCACAACCGGAGCCCCGCCGGGCCAGCTGGTTGACCCGGGCGGCCGTCCCACAACCGACCGAGCCCGGCAGGGCCGGCTTCCTGACCCGGGCGGCCGCTCCACCACACCCCGAGCCCTGCCGGGCCGGCTGCTTTAACCCGGCGTCCGCTCCACCACAACCGGAGCCCCGCCGGGCCAGCTGGTTGACCCGGGCGGCCGCTCCACAACTGACCGAGCCCGCCGGGCCGGCCTCCTGACCCGGGCTGCCGCTCCACCACAACCCCCGCCCGGCCGGGCCGGCTGCTTTACCCCGGCGGCCGCTCCACCACAACCGGAGCCCCGCCGGGCCAGCTGGTTGACCCGGGCGGCCGCTCCACAACCAACCGAGCCCGGCCGGGCCGGCTTCCAGACCCGGGCGGCCGCTCCGCCACACCCCGAGCCCCGCCGGGCCGGCTGCTTTACCCCGGCTGCCGCTCCACCACAACCGGAGCTCTGACGGGCCAGCTGGTTGACCCTGGCGGCCGCTCCACCACAACCTGAGCCCCCGCCGGGCCAGCTGGTTGACCCTGGCGGCCGCTCCACCACAACCGGAGCCCCGCCGGGCCAGCTGGTTGACCCGGGCGGCCGCTCCACCACCGACCGAGCCCGTCCGGGCCGGCTTCCTGACCCGGGCTGCCGCTCCACCACACCCCGAGCCGGGCCGGGCCGGCTGCTTTACCCCGGCTGCCGCTCCACCACAACCTGAGCCCCGCCGGGCCAGCTGGTTGACCCTGGCGGCCGCTCCACCACAACCGGAGCCCCGCCGGGCTAGCTGGTTGACCCGGGCGGCCCGTCCACCACAACCGGAGCCCCGCTGGGCCAGCTGGTTGACCCTGGCGACCGCTCCACCGCAACCGGAGCTCCGCCGGGCCAGCTGGTTGACCCGGGCGGCCGCTCCACCACAACCGGAGCCCCGCTGGGCCAGCTGGTTGACCCTGGCGGCCGCTCCACCGCAACCGGAGCTCCGCCGGGCCAGCTGCTTGACCCGGGCGGCCGCTCCACCACCGACCGAGCCCGGCCGGGCCGGCCTCCCTGACCCGGGCGGCCGCTCCACAACACCTTCAGCCGGGCCGGGCCGGCTGCTTTACCCCGGCGGCCGCTCCACCACAACCGGAGCCCCGCCGGGCCAGCTGGTTGACCCGGGCGGCCGCTCCACAACCGACCGAGCCCGGCCGGGCCGGCTTCCAGACCCGGGCGGCCGCTCCACCACACCCCGAGCCCGGCCGGGCCGGCTGCTTTACCCCGGCTGCCGCTCCACCACAACCTGAGCCCCGCCGGGCCAGCTGGTTGACCCTGGCGGCCGCTCCACCACAACCGGAGCCCCGCCGGGCCAGCTGGTTGACCCGGGCGGGCCGCTCCACAACCGACCGAGCCCGTCCGGGCCGGCTTCCTGACCCGGGCGGCCGCTCCACCACACCCCGAGCCGGGCCGGGCCGCTGCTTTACCCCGGTGGCCGCTCCACCACAACCGGAGCCCCGCCGGGCCAGCTGGTTGACCCGGGCGGCCGTCCCACAACCGACCGAGCCCGGCAGGGCCGGCTTCCTGACCCGGGCGGCCGCTCCACCACACCCCGAGCCCGGCCGGGCCGGCTGCTTTACCCCGGCGTCCGCTCCACCACAACCGGAGCCCCGCCGGGCCAGCTGGTTGACCCGGGCGGCCGCTCCACCAAAGACCCAGCCCGGCCGGGCCGGCCTCCTGACCCGGGCGGCCGCTCCACCACACCTTCAGCCGGGCCGGGCCGGCTGCTTTACCCCGCCGGCCGCTCCACCACAACCGGAGCCCCGCCGGGCCAGCTGGTTGACCCGGGCGGCCGCTCCACAACCGACCGAGCCCGGCCGGGCCGGCTTCCAGACCCGGGCGGCCGCTCCACCACACCCCGAGCCCGGCCGGACCGGCTGCTTTACCCCGGCGGCCGCTCCACCACAACCGGAGCCCCGTCGGGCCAGCTGGTTGACCCGGGCGGCCGCTCCACAACCAACCGAGCCCGGCCGGGCCGGCTTCCAGACCCGGGCGGCCGCTCCACCACACCCCGAGCCCGGCCGGGCCGGCTGCTTTACCCCGGCTGCCGCTCCACCACAACCGGAGCTCTGACGGGCCAGCTGGTTGACCCTGGCGGCCGCTCCACCACAAACTGAGCCCCGCCGGGCCAGCTGGTTGACCCTGGCGGCCGCTCCACCACAACCGGAGCCCCGCCGGGCCAGCTGGTTGACCCGGGCGCCCGCTCCACCACAGACCGAGCCCGGCGGGGCCGGCTTCCTGATCCGGGCGGCCGCTCCACCATCCCAGAGCCGGGCCGGGCCGGCTGCTTTACCCTGGCGGCCGCTCCACCACAACCGGAGCCCCGCCGGGCCAGCTGGTTGACCCGCGCGGCCGCTGCACAACCGACCGAGCCCGTCCGGGCCGGCTTCCTGACCCGGGCTGGCGCTCCACCACACCCCGAGCCGGGCCGGGCCGGCTGCTTTACCCCGGCTGCCGCTCCACCACAACCTGAGCCCCGCCGGGCCAGCTGGTTGACCCTGGCGGCCGCTCCACCACAACCGGAGCCCCGCCGGGCTAGCTGGTTGACCCGGGCGGCCGCTCCACCACAACCGGAGCCCCGATGGGCCAGCTGGTTGACCCTGGCGGCCGCTCCACCGCAACCGGAGCTCCGCCGGGCCAGCTGGTTGACCCGGGCGGCCGCTCCACCACAACCGGAGCCCCGCTGGGCCAGCTGGTTGACCCTGGCGGCCGCTCCACCGCAACCGGAGCTCCGCCGGGCCAGCTGGTTGACCCGGGCGGCCGCTCCACAACCGACCGAGCCCGGCCGGGCCGGCCTCCTGACCCGGGCGGCCGCTCCACCACACCTTCAGCCGGGTCGGGCCGGCTGCTTTACCCCGGCGGCCGCTCCACCACAACCGGAGCCCCGCCGGGCCAGCTGGTTGACCCGGGCGGCCGCTCCACAACCGACCGAGCCCGGCCGGGCCGGCTTCCAGACCCGGGCGGCCGCTCCACCACACCCCGAGCCCGGCCGGGCCGGCTGCTTTACCCCGGCTGCCGCTCCACCACAACCTGAGCCCCGCCGGGCCAGCTGGTTGACCCTGGCGGCCGCTCCACCACAACCGGAGCCCCGCCGGGCCAGCTGGTTGACCCGGGCGGCCGCTCCACAACGGACCGAGCCCGTCCGGGCCAACTTCCTGACCCGGGCGGCCGCTCCACCACACCCCGAGCCGGGCCGGGCCGGCTGCTTTACCCCGGTGGCCGCTCCACCACAACCGGAGCCCCGCCGGGCCAGCTGGTTGACCCGGGCGGCCGTCCCACAACCGACCGAGCCCGGCAGGGCCGGCTTCCTGACCCGGGCGGCCGCTCCACCACACCCCGAGCCCTGCCGGGCCGGCTGCTTTAACCCGGCGGCCGCTCCACCGCAACCGGAGCTCCGCCGGGCCAGCTGCTTGACCCGGGCGGCCGCTCCACCACCGACCGAGCCCGGCCGGGCCGGCCTCCTGACCCGGGCGGCCGCTCCACAACACCTTCAGCCGGGCCGGGCCGGCTGCTTTACCCCGGCGGCCGCTCCACCACAACCGGAGCCCCGCCGGGCCAGCTGGTTGACCCGGGCGGCCGCTCCACAACCGACCGAGCCCGGCCGGGCCGGCTTCCAGACCCGGGCGGCCGCTCCACCACACCCCGAGCCCGGCCGGGCCGGCTGCTTTACCCCGGCTGCCGCTCCACCACAACCTGAGCCCCGCCGGGCCAGCTGGTTGACCCTGGCGGCCGCTCCACCACAACCGGAGCCCCGCCGGGCCAGCTGGTTGACCCGGGCGGCCGCTCCACAACCGACCGAGCCCGTCCGGGCCGGCTTCCTGACCCGGGCGGCCGCTCCACCACACCCCGAGCCGGGCCGGGCCGGCTGCTTTACCCCGGTGGCCGCTCCACCACAACCGGAGCCCCGCCGGGCCAGCTGGTTGACCCGGGCGGCCGTCCCACAACCGACCGAGCCCGGCAGGGCCGGCTTCCTGACCCGGGCGGCCGCTCCACCACACCCCGAGCCCGGCCGGGCCGGCTGCTTTACCCCGGCGTCCGCTCCACCACAACCGGAGCCCCGCCGGGCCAGCTGGTTGACCCGGGCGGCCGCTCCACCAAAGACCCAGCCCGGCCGGGCCGGCCTCCTGACCCGGGCGGCCGCTCCACCACACCTTCAGCCGGGCCGGGCCGGCTGCTTTACCCCGCCGGCCGCTCCACCACAACCGGAGCCCCGCCGGGCCAGCTGGTTGACCCGGGCGGCCGCTCCACAACCGACCGAGCCCGGCCGGGCCGGCTTCCAGACCCGGGCGGCCGCTCCACCACACCCCGAGCCCGGCCGGACCGGCTGCTTTACCCCGGCGGCCGCTCCACCACAACCGGAGCCCCGTCGGGCCAGCTGGTTGACCCGGGCGGCCGCTCCACAACCAACCGAGCCCGGCCGGGCCGGCTTCCAGACCCGGGCGGCCGCTCCACCACACCCCGAGCCCGGCCGGGCCGGCTGCTTTACCCCGGCTGCCGCTCCACCACAACCGGAGCTCTGACGGGCCAGCTGGTTGACCCTGGCGGCCGCTCCACCACAAACTGAGCCCCGCCGGGCCAGCTGGTTGACCCTGGCGGCCGCTCCACCACAACCGGAGCCCCGCCGGGCCAGCTGGTTGACCCGGGCGCCCGCTCCACCACAGACCGAGCCCGGCGGGGCCGGCTTCCTGATCCGGGCGGCCGCTCCACCATCCCCGAGCCGGGCCGGGCCGGCTGCTTTACCCTGGCGGCCGCTCCACCACAACCGGAGCCCCGCCGGGCCAGCTGGTTGACCCGCGCGGCCGCTGCACAACCGACCGAGCCCGTCCGGGCCGGCTTCCTGACCCGGGCTGGCGCTCCACCACACCCCGAGCCGGGCCGGGCCGGCTGCTTTACCCCGGCTGCCGCTCCACCACAACCTGAGCCCCGCCGGGCCAGCTGGTTGACCCTGGCGGCCGCTCCACCACAACCGGAGCCCCGCCGGGCTAGCTGGTTGACCCGGGCGGCCGCTCCACCACAACCGGAGCCCCGATGGGCCAGCTGGTTGACCCTGGCGGCCGCTCCACCGCAACCGGAGCTCCGCCGGGCCAGCTGGTTGACCCGGGCGGCCGCTCCACCACAACCGGAGCCCCGCTGGGCCAGCTGGTTGACCCTGGCGGCCGCTCCACCGCAACCGGAGCTCCGCCGGGCCAGCTGGTTGACCCGGGCGGCCGCTCCACAACCGACCGAGCCCGGCCGGGCCGGCCTCCTGACCCGGGCGGCCGCTCCACCACACCTTCAGCCGGGTCGGGCCGGCTGCTTTACCCCGGCGGCCGCTCCACCACAACCGGAGCCCCGCCGGGCCAGCTGGTTGACCCGGGCGGCCGCTCCACAACCGACCGAGCCCGGCCGGGCCGGCTTCCAGACCCGGGCGGCCGCTCCACCACACCCCGAGCCCGGCCGGGCCGGCTGCTTTACCCCGGCTGCCGCTCCACCACAACCTGAGCCCCGCCGCGCCAGCTGGTTGACCCTGGCGGCCGCTCCACCACAACCGGAGCCCCGCCGGGCCAGCTGGTTGACCCGGGCGGCCGCTCCACAACGGACCGAGCCCGTCCGGGCCAACTTCCTGACCCGGGCGGCCGCTCCACCACACCCCGAGCCGGGCCGGGCCGGCTGCTTTACCCCGGTGGCCGCTCCACCACAACCGGAGCCCCGCCGGGCCAGCTGGTTGACCCGGGCGGCCGTCCCACAACCGACCGAGCCCGGCAGGGCCGGCTTCCTGACCCGGGCGGCCGCTCCACCACACCCCGAGCCCTGCCGGGCCGGCTGCTTTAACCCGGCGTCCGCTCCACCACAACCGGAGCCCCGCCGGGCCAGCTGGTTGACCCGGGCGGCCGCTCCACAACTGACCGAGCCCGGCCGGGCCGGCCTCCTGACCCGGGCTGCCGCTCCACCACAACCCCCGCCCGGCCGGGCCGGCTGCTTTACCCCGGCGGCCGCTCCACCACAACCGGAGCCCCGCCGGGCCAGCTGGTTGACCCGGGCGGCCGCTCCACAACCAACCGAGCCCGGCCGGGCCGGCTTCCAGACCCGGGCGGCCGCTCCGCCACACCCCGAGCCCCGCCGGGCCGGCTGCTTTACCCCGGCTGCCGCTCCACCACAACCGGAGCTCTGACGGGCCAGCTGGTTGACCCTGGCGGCCGCTCCACCACAACCTGAGCCCCGCCGGGCCAGCTGGTT